>JABUQX010110352.1:0-12500 GCA_015478945.1 Trachelipus rathkii | reverse complement strand
CTTAAAATTGATATTGAGGAAATGAAGAGAATACTTGATTAATAGACTGCAATAAATCTGCAGGCTCCGATGGCATATATGGTAAAATCCTAAGGGAGGGAAGGTAGTAGTATTGCACATGTTTTACTTTTAATATTTAATATTTCTCTTACTTATCATGAGCTGCCTGCAGACTGGAAATTAATGCTTATTGTACCTATATTTTAGGAAAAGTAATAAAGAATATTTGGGTAATTACAGGCCAGTTCGTAAAACATCATTAGTAGCAAATGTTATGGAAAGAATACTGATTAAAGAAGGCCTAATGTAGCACTCAACAACAAATTTACTGCCCCCACCAAAAAAAGAGACCATTTGAAGTAATAAAAACAAAATACATATATAGAAGCAAAAGTAACTATCAGAGTTACTAACTCGTTATGTAAGCATGGAACAATCTATGATTATAATTAAAATTATTTAATTTAAAATAAGTTATTTATCAGCCCTCACAGGCAGAGGTATGGGGCGCAAACCCTACGTGAGTTGACATAGCCTACTTTGTGTGAAGTGCATTTATATCTTTTAATAAGATAGAAATATAAAGTTTTAATCAGATAGTATTACGTTTATATCACCCATTAGCAATCCTGCTAGTCTTCTATGCCCACATATATATTTTTTTCAAGTTACAACGTACTACATAATATATACGCATCTATTACACTCTATTAATAATTATTGATAGTATATAGCTACCCTACTTACATATAATTAAATTAGAGATGCCGCACATTCCACATAGGCATTCCCATCCGTCATCAGCGACATCCCACCCTCACAATTGACATCCGATTCCGCATCCGCATCCCATCTAACAAGGTTACACCTCCGCAAATCCGATCATACCCGCGATCCTCTTTATATGAACAATCGATGACTTAGAGTTATGGTTTCAACGACTTGATTAATTGCAATTATAAAAATAATTATCTGAGCATCTCTTGCTCGGCATATGGGCCCGGTTATGTTGAATAATAAGATATTTTGCAATTTCAGCATGTCTGCGTATAGTTATGACTATATACATAGGGAGACGAGAATTAATGATAGTATAACCTAATATAGCATACCGGCTTACGTATGATAATATATATCATAAACATTAAACCACTACCCTACTCATACGACTAGTACGCGATATAACCTTATATATAGCCTGAATACACTAACTTACCAAGTATAATATAGCTATAATACAATTCATATACTAAGTGGTACTATAGTATAATCAACAAAATACGTATATACGTAATGGTTACTTAAGTATATTAGCATACTATACATACTAGAGCCACAGCATACTAGCTCAGTATCCCCTATGACGTAATTACACGACGAAACTATAGAAGCTATATAAGCACTATAGTATCACACGATATCCTACTACTAAAATAAATTTTTATAATATTTAATTTATTCTATAATGATTATACCTATAATTACAATAGTAATACACGTATACCACCAGTCTACTGCTAGTACCACTATCTCTAATATATTTACGTATTATAAGTATTACCATACTTCGTATGCGAGTACTAGTATGACTATCATGCACTGGTACCATATACAGTTATAAACTGATTAAAATAACACTATATCCGATATATACACTACTATATTATATGGTACAACTATATTACAATGTTATCATACTAATATATTTTATATATATTATAGTACTTACTATATAAGAATAATATATTATATATATAGTATTATATAAGCATAATTATATTATAATATTCAAAGGTACGTATATATAACTTTAAAGTACTTAGGTATATAACATATGTTATACTCTATAGTGCCATAATAGATACTTATATATACTATTAAGCACTAATACTACTTACTATAAGGGTAATATACTATATTATATTATTAGCTATATATATATATATCAATATTGCATTGAAACCATAATTATATACTAGTATAATTATTATTCATAACTTTACCTTTAAAATTAACACCCGCATCCGCATCCTCATCTCACTTGTAGATCCGCATCGCATCTCATGCCTCTTTAAAATTCTCCGCATCGCATCCCGCATCCGCCAACAGTCAAATTTTGACATCCGTCCATCTAATATATTAATAGCTAATATTAATATATTATATATATATATAGATAGTATATTATATAATATGATAATATATATATATATATATATTATTATAATATATATATATATATTATTTACTACATATATATACTATAATATAATATATATTATATTATAGCTATAACTATGGACACCAAACTGTCTGCTAATCTGACTAATATTATATATAGATAGTAGAGAATACTTACTAAATATACTTATTACAGTACATTTTCAAAGCATAGCAATATGTATATCAAAAGTTTAAAAATTTGCTTCAACATTTTTAAATCAATTAAAAATGCCTATATGTCACCTCTCAGCTTAGGCTAGGTTACCCTTTATAATCTACGTTTCACCCTTAAAATTATTATATGTGTTTAATCTTCTTCTCGCATCATTAAATTAAGCCTCTTCATGTGACTCTTGACAAGTACTACTAACTTTTATATATATTAATATATATTATATATATTATATATAATATATATAATAATATATATATATATATATATATATATAATATATATATATATATATAATAATTAAATATAAACATATATATATATATATATATAATATATACTATATATATATATATATATATATATATTAATTATATATCTATATATAATATATATATAGCCTAATATAGATATAAATATATGATAATATTATCATATATATATACTAAATATACTATATATATAATTATATATATATATATATATATATAATTGCCAGCATCCGAAAGACACATGCATGTAACTTCAAAACAGCTACACGATAAATAAATACATTTTGATTAAGCAAAGCCCAATTCATCGCGGAAACTTAAAAAAAATTATTTATTCAAATTATTTCTATCTTAAGTCTGGCAAGCGTATGCTCTCATCGACCTCCCATTCCTGCAGTAATACGAAAAAAAGTTGCCAAATAGTGTCTTTTTATTGCTCTGATGAAATGTTATTTTTTTCTTTTTATTTCCTTTTTAAGGGTTCGACCGACGGAGGGGACAAGAGGGGGACGAAAGTCCCCCGTCTCCCCCGGGATTAGGCCGAGAAACCCCGACTCTGTCCATCTTAGTGTTTACCCGTGGGTATCCTTAGTGAAAAAGAAAAAAAAAATTCAACATGTGCAAACTTTTCGCCTCCCTTGAGTTACAGAGTCTTGTTTCTCAACCAAACTGATTTTTCCAACATTTTTATAATTTAAATTTTTAAAACGTTATCTTTTAACTTTTTTTTTAATATTCCGCAGTAAAAATTGTCCCCTCATTCATAAAATGATATTATTTTCGAATGATAGCAGTAAGTTTTTAGTTACATTCATGTGTCTTTCGGAATTGCGAACCTATATAATCTACTTATATATATTATATATAGTTATATATGACATATAACATATATATATAAGAGTATATATATATAATATATATTATTATACTATATATATATATATATATATTTAGATAACTATATATATATATAATAAGTTCTTAGCTATATATATACTATAATATATTATATATACATATATATCACTAATACTCTTGATACGTAAATATATTTGCGAGTTGTGTGTGCGTGTGCCAATTGCCTTGGGTGTTACTATTAAATATCACAAAATAGTCCTGTATTTTGTTTACCATGAACTTTCTCTACAGTCAAAGTCAGTATATATTTTAAAGCATGCAAAATACCCAAAACCACAAAAAAAAGAACTAAATAGAACAATAAAATTGGCCTCAATTCACCCAAATTACGAGCACAAAATAAAAATCTTCTTCTTATTCTTCTCTGAAGAAGGGAATAAAAATAACGCTGAATTAGTGGTTATTTTTTTAGAAGTTCTCCTTAAAAGATAAAGGTTTTTAATGCAAGTTATTTTGTTTATGAAAAATGAAGATTTTTATTTCAAATTAAAGATAAAGCATGCAATAAAATTATTCAAATCATTCATAAATTTTATCTTTTATACTTTTTTGCATATTTTGAATTTTATTTTTTATGAAACAAAATGAACTAAACAAAAGGATAAGAAATATCAGGGCTGAGCAGCCTCAAGGTTTTGGGTGGAATTGAATCCAAAACCGGAGCAAAACACCGAACTGATGTCGGAGCAGGAGCCGGAGCCGGAGCCGGAGCCAAAACCGTAATCGGAGCCGAGTATATAAAATAATGAGTAGGAAAACCGATCCACAAACAGGAATATTAATATAATTATATATGATATAATATATACTATAGTATCAGTATATATATAGTTATAATATAATATATATAGTACCTAAATAATATATATATATATATAATATTATATATATAATATATATAATATAGTATATAATATATTGTATATAATTAATTATATATATACTATAATATATATATCTATATATAATATATATTACTATATATATGTCAATACCATTATTAATATATATATAATAATATTACAACATATATTATTTAAATATATTATAACTTATACCGTAAGTAACCTAGATATAAGATAATATATAATATAATATATACTATAATATCTATATTATATTATATAGATATATATAGTATCTACCGTATATAATATCTTATTATATATATATATTATATTATTATTATATATATTTATTTACAATATATATATATTAAAGTATACAAAAAACATTTGTATTAACTTTGTTTTAAACTAACACATCCCATATATATATATATTTATATATATTATCATATATTAATTACTATAATATATATAATATATAGTCATAATAATATATAATATATATACCTATATATTATTACTTATAATATATATATACTATACATATATATATACTAATATATACTAATAATAATAAACTTATAGTAATAAATATAATATATATATTATATATATATACTATTTAATCTATACTAATATCATACTATACCACAACACACCAATATAGCCTATTATTATATACATTATAATGCCGTTATATATAATTATTATGAAACTAAAGAAGTTACCCGCATACCAACCCAGATCATCTTTATATAATAAACAAGCGAGTAATCAAGTATGGAATCAGGCGTATGAAATTGTAGAAGAATGCAAAAAAAAAATTATACTTTTTTTATTTTTTTATATTTCCAAAACAACGATGGGACAATTAAAACAAACAACATGCTTTGCACTAAAGCTGAAATATGTATATAAAAAATTACATATTCTTTACTTTAACTACCGAATACCCCAGGCTAAACCCGCAAAGAGCATAGTAGCTCGGTTCTCCGCCTCCTGGGACGACGGGTAGACTATTTCCCCCCCTCCGGGAGGGCCCGGGAACCCCCGCTCTTGGTATCTTCGTGCGCGGCGTCCCTCCGCCCCTCCCCACGGTATGCGAAACGTCAACCCCCCTCTTACCCACGTCCGGCTCCGAGCCCCCATAAAAGAATTTAAAACGCTATATTCACTATTATGTTATTAGTTTTCTTCTACCTATCGTAGTTTTGGAGATATAAAAAAAAATAAAAAATAAAGTAAAAAATTTCCTTTTTGCACTTCCATAAGATTTCATTACCTGATTCCATTATATTTATCAGTTCTTGACCCTATCTAGTTTTCCGAGCTTATCATCTCGGTAACGTCTCTTAGTTAGCCGATACATCATGCCATTGTCTAAAAGATCTAACAGTCATAATCATGTATATATCTATATATACTACTATTATAATCTATATATAATATATACCAATATAGAAGCTAATAATAATATATAATATAATATATATATAATATATATAGTAATATATATATATATCATATTAATATATACTAATATAAATATATATATTAATATATATTTATATAATATATATATATATATAGTATCATACTATAGATTATGGCCTTCTAAACACTTCTATTATATTCATATAATATATATAATATAATATATATAAATTACATATATAATCTAAACCTATACAATTATAGCAACGAATTTAATATTATATATAATATTATACTATTATCTATACTATATATATATATGGGTCTATCCATTTTTCCGTACCGCTGATGTCCGCTCGATAATTTTTGAAAAACTTTTATATTTTGCATGCCGTTAATGTTATCCCTGGAAAGCTCAAGAACCACCATTCGTTTTTTGTAGATTCTCTGTGTATAATCCAGTGGTGAGCCCAAAAATGCTTTGACCCAGTGGAGCGAAAATTTATCACTTAATAATCGGTTAAACATTTCAAGTACTATCTCACATATCTGGTAATTTTTATACATAATTTCTATCAGAGATGATTTGTTAGGGAACATAGTAAGCGTCCACATTATGACCACTTTCGTGTTTTTTTTGGAAAATAATCATACTTCACCAATCGTAAATATTAATCCCGAACTAACATTGTGTTAAAAATCGAAAGAAAATTCCATGCGCGTGTATTAATAAAAGAAGAAATAATTTAACGATTATAAAATTTTGTGTGAATAACAACACTCAGCTTATATTAGTAGCGTTTAAAACCTTAAATCTTTATTGGTGTGTCAAAAGGTAGAATTAAGACCGATTTGAAGCTTTTATCTCGATTTTTTGCGGAAGATCGAACATGTTTAACTTTCAACCCTACCTATCTCTGATATGAGGTAAGTGCTAAAAATCTGAATATTTCTATTCAACCACATTATACAAACCATAGATTCCTTCACCGGCGCAATATGGACTATTTGGATTTGCTTAGGTTTTAAGAAATACAGCCACCTCAAAACATGGCGAAAAAAAAAAAATAAAAATTTAAGTCTGTTGATGTAGTTATTATTATAGTGCTTTGTATACTAATTTCCAGTTTCCAAGACTACAACTTAAGTACGAAAATGACAATAGATGTGGCATTCCAAGAGAAATTGGAAAACAATGTTTTAACATAAATTTCAATTTAAGAGGTTAATATACATAAGAACGTACCAGAGATTCTGTAAATGTAACAAAATAACTCAATACCTTTTAAAATATATCTACATACTATTAATATACTACTTATATATCATAGATATATAAATACAGATAGTTACAGATATATAACGTAGGCACATATAGTTATTTATTAAGATAATAATATATAATTATACTGCTATATATATATAATATATAATATATATATATATATCCTACTATAACTATATATATCTACTTCATCAATATCAGATGTCTACACAAGTATGGCAAATCCTCAATAATCACCATATATTTCTAAAATTTCAATCGAAATTTATGAAAGAAAAGAAAGAAAAAACTTTCTGAAAATGAATGCATAATCTGGGCTGATTCCGAGAACTACACGTACGTAGTCCAAGACGAATTCAAAGGGGTATCATTGGGTCAATGACAAAGCTACTTTGCACCCATTTGTTCCACGTAGATTCTTTGTTGAAGATGAAACAGTAAATTTAAGAAGTCACTTCTTCCTTGGCTTACAATAACTACGTAGTGAGCATAACTATCATCAGTTACTCACGTCTTTCACAACATATTAGAATAACGATCAAACCATAATTTGCCATTACAAAGTTGCAATAGCTAGTATCATTTTCACAGATGGAAGTGGTTACAGTTATAAGAATTAATAAAAAATTTTGTTAATCATTGCCATCACCAGAAAATTTCGCATTAAAAGCTGAATGACATTTCTTTGCATCTTGCCACGGGAAAATTGCCTTCAATGTCGTTGACGGAAACAACAAAGCCGAATTAGCAAATTCAGAAATATTTAAAGGATATCTGTTTCTTTTGATTGATATTGACCAAATTATATTCAGAGTTTCCTAACATTTAAATAAAGGAATAACTTATTTTCTCGTAAAAGAAGAAAAATTCATGAACACATTGAAAGACTTAAAACGAGATATGAAAATTGTTTGAGAATAAAGGGAACAAGAAAATTTTCAAAATCCTTCACTTTCATGAGAACATAATTAGTCGCTATCCCAACCTCAACAACTGGACGATACGAAGACCACTGGTTCAGCAAATGATTCATATGTAGAGATAAAATGACACAAGAGCTTGCGATACCTTATGATGCCCAATGTTGATTGGAAATGTAGAAGAAATTAAGGCCGAGAGATAACGATGACTGTTCATAATATTTTTATTCATCCTTCCGACCAAGAACATTCTATTCAAGATGTCAGATTGCATCGTACTGATCCCAATTTCAAACCTAAAATATTTACGTGAAAATTTCTCAGCCTTGAAATAAAAATTCGAGAAACAGGCAGAATTAAACATCTACAAACAAGTATCCGAACAGAAATCTCTCTCTTCTCACTGAACACCACAGATTACAGCGCAAAGTACGTAACACTATAAAATATAATAATACCATAATAATTATATATAACTAATTAAATAAATTGATATATATATCATATAATTATAATATCTATATACTTATATCATTACTACCATCATACTAGTAGTATACCCTATATAATTCATACTTAATATATAATTACTATAACTACTATAACACCGGCGTACTATACTGCACAATTCTATATAACATTAGCATTAAAGCCTCTTTTTTTACTATGCATATTTAATTCATACCTCTTGTAACTACCAATATCATACTACCTTATTTATATACTTACAATAATATAATATATATATAATATATATATTATATTACTCAAATAAATATATATATATTATTATAATTCATTTATATAGTACTAAATATATATAGATATATTATATAATACAATATGAAACTAATCCATTTTAGAACTTATATATATATATACTACTCTATATATATAATATATCACTATATATTAATAGTATTAGTAATAGTAAAAATTATGTATAGATATTATATATAAACCATTATATATATATACTGATAATAATTATTATATAATCGTATATATATATATATTACTATATAGCAACTCTTATATAGAACAATTAAGTAGTGATGGGACATCCGCGTATCTAGCAAGCTTTTCTCAAAAAGTATACAGAGATATAGTTGAAACGATGAATATATATGAACTTCTTATATATGGACTAAGCTTCACATCCTGATATGTAATTTCAGAGATCATTGAGGATTGAATATACGAGCATGATCACCCCGTAGGTTGACACCGATACTTAGCGTCTTACGCCCTTGTGGCGTGATCTGCATGGTGAGTTTAAGCCTAATCGAGCGTGAGGCGACGACCATTTGGATCCAACACATGACACCGAAGTCTGTTTGACGACAGACTACAGCATGAGCACGCGTTAGCGCATAACACACTACACATTATTATGATTATTACTTACATCTGCAAGCATTCGAATTTCCGTAAATAGAAAACTTCACTTACATCCTGTGATCTCTCGTAAAACAACGATCCCTTAGTTATCAGTTTTTTTACGCATCTCGACTCTTAGGTTCCACCGAGGTTTTCTCTTCGCATCCAGTTCTAGTATGATATTATAATCTACATGCGTTAGACGTTAACGTACGCTTTCAAACTTCGCGTATATGCTTTCTATTAGTGTATAATCTGATCACTCCCGCGAGTTTTGTGACCGTAGCTCACCCCTAATGCGGCCTGACCCCCTCGCGTTCAGTCAATTCGTCTGAAAACCCCTGTAGGCTTAAGTATCGGCAAAATTGGATGTGAGCTATATGAGACGCATCTCGTGGAGACGAGATTACGTTTACTCTGCGTCTTCCCCTTCCAGTAACTTGGGCGTCTTACCCCTAAAAAATTCAAAAATGATCGTAGAAACTAGACGCGGAGAAAGGTTAAGAGAGTTGTAGTCTGAGACGAGTCGGAGTCGGAGTTGGCTTCAGCTTTGGAGTCAGGGACCCCACCGGAGGGGATCCCCCCTTTGAAAAAAAGAAGAAAGACTGCTCCACAATGCAAAACACGAGGAAGAAGAAGAAAGAAGAATGATGAAAGAAAAAGAAGAAAAGGAAAGAATTGAGAAGGAATCTGACTCAGAGATGTAGAATGCGACAGCAGCACTGCTGGTCGGTTGCCGGCGTACGAGTATTAAATATTTGTATAATAACACAATATTTTTTGTTAAAATAAATATCTGTATAGGATGTAATTCGACTTCAATGGACGTTTGAGAACTCCCCTCATGAGCTAACGAAGGCTAGCGTCAGTCCAGACTCCTGCGTGCGTGGGCTCCGCCCGCAGCGCGCAGCCAGGCAATCCGCCGGCGCCGATCCGACGCGCGCGCCGCCCGCATAGCGCGCCCGCCGGCGCATCCGACGCGTGTTGCGCGCCCGCAGGGCTCCGCCGGCGCACCGAAGCGGAGGGGTCGAGCGCGCATCCTCCCCTGCTTACCGCAGTACGATTCCGGGTACGAAGAATTGCAAAATTGTTCTATTTTTTCAATAATTTTTACTAATTTTTTTTTTAAGCTTTCATGTTTCATAACGTAAAAAATTTACTTTTACATTACCCTAAATCAGTAAATACAGTAAAAATCATACATCATCAACCACCCATCCCCATATATGCATCTATTGATCTAAGTTGATACTCATTGATCTATTGATCGTATAATCCTATTGATAAGGCATATTTTTATTAAAAATTGCATTTACATATTTAAACAAAATTAAATCAGTAAATCAAGCCATCCCAACCTACCCTCCTGTCCAATCTATTAATTGATCTATTGATCTATGATCTATGATCTATTGATCTATTGACTATTAAAGGTCAAAATTTTGTTACTAAAATTAACTTTTTAATACCCTAAATCAGAAAATCAGTAAATCAAACACGACCAAAACAAACTGCCCCAAAAAAATTTTTTTTTTCAACTGTATCCTCAATGATCTATTGATCTATTGACTAGATCTATTGATCATTGCATTAGGTCAAATTTTCTTACTAAAATATGTAGCCTTTTACTACCCAAATCAGTAAACAGTAAATCAAACATCCTTTCCCACTACCCCTCCTGGCCAGTTGTGATCTATCTGTTTATACCTATTGATCTATGATCTACTTGATCTATGATTCAAGTCATATTTTTTTTGTATTAAATAAAGTTCTTTTGAAAAACGGAACTAAGAAAACAAGTTTATTTTAAAGCCTTGGTTATAACATAATTGCAGCCTTTTCTATTCAATAGTGCTCGGGGTCAGGTCAATCTAGAACGGCGTTGGTAAATTTATGTTCCGCGCAACCTGCTACAGTCTTGTGTCTGGCCTACTGGATGTGGATAAATACTCTTTCTGTATAACATTTTAAATAAGATAGGTCGAGATTTCGAAAACAACCTGTTAAATCACTATGGCCCTTGGTCGTCACATTGACTTACCAAGACATAAGTTAATAAGATACAAAGTAATCTAAATCTTTACCGAAGTAAGGATTATAAAAAGCTCTTCATGTCTTTTTACCTAACACTCAAACTATTATTATATTGCCTTAATTTCTGTTCTTTAACATTAGATAGCATCTAGCCGATTATAAGCAGAAACTTTCACAGTTTACTTCTCATCATTTAAAACCATCACGTATTTTTGTATAACTCAGAAATATCTTGTTCACTACTACGATAAGTATATGAGGATTGTTCTTCTAAACACACAAGATCTTAATATCTTGTTCCTGCGTCCAAAGATAGGAATATACGTATCAGCGTCAATGTGTGGCTACCCAATATTTCCCTACATCAACGTAAGATTCACATAAAAAGATATAAAAAAGTTACATTTTTTTAAATTTTTTATTTACTCTGTGACCTTCATCCTAAGAACATGCATAGAAAGGAAGCATCGTGATTACTGCGTACCAAATATCTTACCTTAGCGAGATTGAAGACAGTTATACATACCTGAATAATGAGCACTCTAGTAGCACAGATTGTTTACCTCTTATGAGAAAATTAAAACCCTTAAAACCTTCAGAAAAAACTTAAATGCTCTTGAGATGAAAAATTTATCAATTTGTATAGCAGAGTATGCCTAAATTTATTAAAGGGAAATTTTGCTTTAAACAGACCCAGAAGGTAAAGCTACGTCGTCATAGAAACATCATTAAAAAACTGGCTGCGTAAGAAAGCTTAAAAAATAAAAAGAAGCTATTCACAGAAAGGTGGCGGTGTATTCCTGCCTCTACTCTTTTCCGTTATAGCCCTTTTGATAACCAAGTGGCTTGCTCAATGATGAAGAAGGTAGTGGTTTACCCTACAACGATTATGAGATGTTGAAATATAACACAGAAACGGGAAACAAACACCAGCATAGACAACAGCAACAAGAACAGAACACACAACACAACAACAACATCAGCACAACAACCCAACAACAACAACAACAACAA
>JABUQX010110351.1:55000-57500 GCA_015478945.1 Trachelipus rathkii | reverse complement strand
GTTCATCCCTTGGCCCAGGCAACCATACCCCCTCACAAAACCCCGCCATTCACTCCTATTATGCACCTTTCTTCTCACCTCTGCCAAACTCACATTTCTCTCCTCCAGACCTTCCTTTACTGACTCAATCCACTTTTTATTCAGTCTCAGAGCTGGTCGATTCCCAACACACTCACCACTATACATCCGCTTAACCAACCGACTGTCATTCATCCTTTCCACATGACCAAACCATCTCAACGTACTTTCATTTATTCTCTCATTTACTCCTTTCTTCACACCACACAACTCCCTAATGCGTTCATTCCTCATTTTATCAATTCTTCTCATACCTAACACGCCCCAAAGATTGTCCATCTGAACACATTGAACTTTAGATCTATACTTCTTATTCCAGACCATAGTCTTCCATATTCCACAGTCTCACTACTATATATTAACACAGGTCACAACATATCCTCATGTAAGACCCTAGCTCACTCAAGACTTGGTCCCTTTACATCCACCAACGATTTAATTGCACCAGCTACCTTCCTGTCATTCACAACTTCCTACCAAACACTCGCATCATTCCGTTCCCTTTTCATCCAACATATATCATAAATATTTAAACTCAGATACTTGTTCCAGCTGCTTACCATCTAGCATAATTTCACACCTATTACTGTACTCACTCACAACCATAACCTTACTCATATCTACGTTTACTTTCAAACCCCCTCCTTTTACACACTCTGCCAAATCTCTCTACCAATCCTCTCAAACTCTCTTCAGATTCGCTGCACAAAACCAAATCATCCGCATATATTAGGTAGGGCACCCTCCATTCACTTCCATTCTCCATTATTCTAACACCATCCCCGGCCATCCCCACCTCTAATTCTTTCATAACCCCATCCATATACAAATTGAATAACCAAGGAGACATAACACATCCCTGCCTCACTCCGCTATTAATATTAAACCAATCACTTTCGACACCAATTATTTTTACACACGCTTCACTATCGTCACACATATCTTTTATTCCATTCAGAAGCTTACCACCAACACCATATATCTCTAACACCTGCTATAGAGCTTCCCTACTAATCCTATCATACGCCTGTTGCAAATCCATTAAACATAAATACAATTTATTCTTCTTCTCTCATTTTCTCAATCATTTGTTTCAATGTAAAGATTTGATCCACACATCCTCTACCACTTCCAAACGCACCTTGTTCTTCACCAATCAGTCCCACAGCCACTCGACGCACTCTTTTCGACCAAAATACCCCCCCCCCCCCCCCCCCCCCAAAATACCAGCATATATCTTCCCTACAACACTCGATAAACTAATTTCCCTTACCTTTATGTAAGGGTACTATTACTGCTCTCCTCCAATCCCTCGGAACTATACCCTCCATAAACGCTTTGTTACACAACTTCCAAATCCAATCAATCACCATCTCGCCTTCGTTCTTGATCATTTCACCAGTAATTTCATCTATCAGAAATTTTCCTCGAAACTCTCCCTTTCTTCTCCATAAAACCGTGGGCATCCTGTTTTAGTATCTCTTCTACGTTCTTCAGTATTTCATTGAGTCAGGCATCTTCAATTTTAGTTTCGTAGCTACGCTCTTTCTCTGCTACCACTTTAATAACATTTCCTGATACGAAGCAACAATAACTCGCCTAAAGAAAATTGCTTAAGTGCGTAAAGAGATTGAAGTTTCTGGAAAGATCGAGTTTTTAAAATAATATCACTTTTCTTTTATAAGTATTTTTAATTAAATATCTCGCTTCATTTTACACGTGTGAATATAACAAAGGTGGATCCTTCTTCGCTTTACGCTGCACGCTTAAATTACTACTATGCTATTTAGTTAAGATACGTAAATCAAAGGTCACGAGCGCATTTAAAACTTAAAACGTTAAATAACTATATCTATTACATTTAAAGTTCTCTTCTGAAAGATGATATATAAAGAATTAAAAGACTAATAATAAAATTAAACATAAGCGACACTAATTGCAAGTAAAGCGAGATCTTATAGCGAGATAATATGAAATCATTTTTCAGCGTCGATGACACACTCTTTCCTGTAATTATAAAAAATACATTTGGATATTTCAGTAGATTAATCAACTAAACCATTTTTCTCTTCTTCCTCTCCTGTCTTCTTCCTTCAACATATAACCTCATGTTGTCGGCTCTCATTCCTTCTTTCGTTAACACATCCTCTATCTGTGCTTTTGCGCTTATCCATGTTATTTTATTTATTTATTTCATTTCTATCATTTCTTTAATAACAGCGATATCTATCCTCAATCTTTTACTCATCAGTCCTGAAATGGAATAGATTGCTTTAATCAATGTTTTGCTATCAGTTTTTATTTCTATAGGAACATTTTCCCCTGTAATTTTTTTCCATATGTTTTTCAAATAAATAGTTGTTTCAATCCCTTCAACCAATGCTAACGGTTCTGCTTCTATTATTGATCTTGCCACCCTCTT
>JABUQX010110351.1:40000-50000 GCA_015478945.1 Trachelipus rathkii | reverse complement strand
GGTTGGGTCGTCTCAAGCTTGTGAAATTTAATTTTTAAAAACTCACTTCTACAAATCTCCATCTCTAAGACACCTAACTTCCTATCTCTTTCGACGGTTCTCCGTCTCTCCTGTGACAATATAAACATCCCTTGGCCTTAACATAAACAAAAAATGTATTGGAAACCTCAAATCACAACGGTTGCTGGGGCGGCCTCAAAAAAGAAACTTGGAGTTTCTGTTTAGACTGCGAGACTTTTTTTCCTCTTCTCAGTTACTCCAGCTATACAAGGGTCTCATCCGCCCCTTGTATGAAGTACTGTCTCATATCTGGGTGAGCTCTGGTTTCACCCGGCTTTTGGATAGGGTCGAGTCAAAGGCCAAAAGACTATAATTTTATAAAACTGTCCTGTACTTTCTAGTTCACTGACCCTCTATATTGCGGCGCGATGTTTGGTGCTATATCCCTTTTCTATAGATATGTAGCGGTAGGTGCTCGAGGGAACTTTCCACTTGCATACCACCACCTTTACGACGCCCTCGTAGCACAAGGGGTGCTGTGTCTGCCACATTGAGTTTGTGTGAAATTTAGTAAATAAAGACTAGTTCGCTGAGGTGCTTTTTTCTTTCCTGCCACCTCTGTTCTATGGAATTCTCTTCCATCATCTGTTTTCCTACTCAATTTATCTCCCCTCACTTTAAAGCCTGCGTTCTGTGCTCATCTGCGGTAATTTGCGTTAGAATGAATTTTGAGGCGTTCACACCCCCTCCTGAATAGCGGTTCTACCCGTGAGCGGTTGGTGACAACTGTAAAAAAAAAAAAAAAAAAAGGTTCTTATAAGGAATTCCTTAAAGCTAGCTGAAACCCCCCAAGAATGGGAAAATGGGGCATTTTTTTTCTTTTTTTGTTTTTTTTCCGATTTTGTTTTTTTGGGGGAAACCACTTCTAGAATGCATTTAAATAGCATAACCGAGGAGCTTGCTCGCTTGACAAAAATAAAAAAATAAAAATAAAAAAAGATTCACAAAAGGAATCCGCCTTATCTGCAACCCCTGGAAACAGCACTTGATAGTTGACGATCAGTGCTTTTCAGCAAAATAAAAACCTACTGAAGATGAGGATTTGGATATGTCAGACTTTGATAAGTTCATGGTCCGTCGAAATTGGCATTGACATCTCATTTCACCTTCAAAAAATTCACACCAAGGAACTCATCGGCTAAAAACTGGCAAGAGACAGTCATCAAGGAGCAAAGATAATTCAATATTTGCAATTTGTGAAAGAGGAGATGAGGCTCTAAGAAAACATGGAGATGATGCCTACAGAAGAGAATCCTTTCATGCCATGGCATGAAAATGGGCCAAGGTTTTCATTATTATCAATGCTTGCAGGCAAATATTTATCAGCACCTTCTTTTCATCAGTCGATGAGTGGAGCTATTTATAGTGTAGGTAGGATGTAAACACCCCAAAAAGGAACACAGGCTCTCGCCAAATACTAGTGAAAGCTTAATGTTTTTGCATCACAATTTGTGAATTTTTGAATTTGATTATTGAATGATATCTATCTTTTATCTTAAAGGAGTATATTAATTATTCTTGTGTTGAGTAATAGCGTTTTTTTTATTTTATCTTTTCAGCTGATTAATTGAGGTCTCTTCTTTCATTATTTTTATTCTTTATATTGTAGCTAGTTAAAGAATATTCTTGTAAATTGTATTCATGTTAAAACATAAAAGCTAGTAGCTAAACTTTGTTAATACTTGCTGGAAAATATAAATGGGATATTTTTTGAATAAACACAAACATAAAAAAGTTATTAATATTATATTTGCATTTATTATTCCTTAAAAATACTATTTTAATTTATAAAATAAATATACTTGGGCACAACCAAATATGAAATAAATAACTAAGGGAATGCACATGTACAGGGAATGTAATCCTGAGTTGCCTAGCAGTACACAAATGTTCTATCTTATTACTGTGTATTTATTATATTACTAGAAGTACCGGTATCGGTATCGGTATCGGCACCTAAAAAAATAGAGTATCGGTATCGGTATCGGTATCGGACTCTTTTCTGGTATCGGTACATCCCTAATATATACTGAATTTTGTAATCCTTGCAAAAAATACTTGTGAACTTTGAATTGAAAATAGCCTTCTTTTTTTTATTGATTATTCCAATTCTATTTTCTTATAAAAGAAATGATGATTTTGAATGTAAATTTATTTTGCAGGTTTGTTATTGTTAAGCAAGTTCGAAAAGATCTCATCCATGATTTGCCTCTTCCTCAACGCTTGAAAGATTATCTGAGCTCCCCGCATTATTATTCTGAACAAGTTGAACAATGTATGTCTTCAAGTGCATTGTCTCTGGAAGGAGCAACAGCGGCTAGTGAGGATAGTGGTCATATGCCATCTCCATGCCTTCATCATTCATCTCATAGGAGATTCAATAATAATGATAAAAGTAGTAGCAGTAGTAGTAGTAGTAGTAATAGTAGTGGTAGTAGTGATAGTAATAATAACGATAATACAAATGAAACTTCTATAGTGCCTCAGAATTCAAGTGTTAGATTTTGTCCTAACCGCATTTCGTTACAAGAACCGCTAAATACTAATCAATTTAGGAGAACACGGTGCAGTTCCACTCAAGCTGGGTCGTCGTCCGCCATACCTAGAAACCACAGGAACAAGGAGTATCGTCTTAGTTCTTCTCATTCATCATTGGAGAACAGCTTCTTGCAGATGTATCCTGCCAGTCCATCAACGATATCTAGCAGTTCCATTTCAGGCAGACAAAATGGTAATTTCTATAGTAGTAAGTTATCCCTCAAAAGGAAAGGAACTCCTTCTTTTTGGAGCCCATCTCATTCTTCACCGTCTTCTCCCGTACCTTTTGATTATTCACCCGATTGGCTTTCGTCGTCAGATGATTTTCCTCTTAATCTTACTTCTAAATGCCCGTTAATGAATCAGAAACAAATCGACGTAAGCACGGCAGCAAATAATAATGCCGTCTCAGCAGTTCCTGTTACTTTTTCCCAGTCCAACGATATTTTACTCCAGTCGAAAAATTCATTAGATAAAAGCCGTTTGAAGAAGAGTCCAACAGAACGCGATTGCGGTCCAAGTGCCTCCTCTTCGATGTCACAGAATGTTTCGGATGCCTTTGTCTTATTATTAGATGGTCAGTTTAGAAAAAATAATGATGCATCATCCGAAATGTTGGCGCCACCCTCACCATACTCAAATTCAGCCACTGAAAAGAACGAACTCTTGAGTAGCACCGAACCATAATATGAAACAAAATAATTCGAATTCATTGAAGTACACCTCCCATATTCAATAAATAATAGCATAATTGAGACATTAGTGACGGTTTCACCTTTCGGATTGTGTTAAATGTAGGATTTACACCACTTAAAAACATAATTTATTTATTACCTTTAAGCCATCCACCTACGAGTATTTCTATAGGATTATTTTTATTGTCCAATGCCAAAGAAGTTTTAAATTTGATATATTAAAATTCTGTTATCTTAAAGATTTGATACATTTTATATTTGTTGCATTTTTAAATTTTATTATATTAAAGATTAATTTATTTAAGTATATAAGAATTTTTCTTGACTTTACTTTTAGAAACTTCTCTTCTACATGATATAGAAATTATCAGTTTACATAATTCTAAAAAACGTAAAGCTCTAGACAGCTTTTGCAATAACTAAAAAATTTCTCTTGTAATTGGATGGATGATACATTTTTAACTGTTTGTAAAATATTGCTAGTTGCTATCAA
This sequence comes from Trachelipus rathkii, assembly GCA_015478945.1. Taxonomy (NCBI): domain Eukaryota; kingdom Metazoa; phylum Arthropoda; class Malacostraca; order Isopoda; family Trachelipodidae; genus Trachelipus; species Trachelipus rathkii. The sequence continues at coordinate 46,214 of JABUQX010110351.1, read as the reverse complement.
AATACTACAATACTGTACTCACTTTATTACAAAGCTATGCGGATAATTTCCTTTTGAGATAATTGATAACTGTATTTTGCATTTTTTTCCTTCAGATATTTTAAAATATTAATAAAACAATTATTTGGTGTGTTCGTTTGTCATTTGCAAAATTTAGCCATATTTAGTTTTAAAAATATTTCTTTAAAGATAAAAACTTAAATGACATCTTCATATTTTGACAAACGATTGTGCCTTTTCAGGGTATTTTTATTCATTTTGAAAAAGTAGCTAGAAATAAATTTTCTTTTATGACAACTTCGTAGGATTTTTTTTTGTTTATTTATCATTGTTGTTTAGGTCCTTATTATGTTCTTTACTCATTAACAATATTGTGATTGTTTAGACATTCATTTATGTAAAAGATTTATACAGAAGATAGAAACTCATTGTAGTCAACCATGACAGCGGCTTACAAAACTGAATCACATTTTCGATAGAAATAAAATGAAACACAGCTGATCAACATAAAAGCCACGCAATTAGTTACCAAATTAAAGTATGTTACGTCTTCCTCTCACCAATTTATTGGCGCTGAATATTCATCTTAATATATTTGCAGAATTTTTGAAAGTTTAAAAAAAAATCAGAGTTGGGGAACTTAATCTTCATAATTACCAAAAATTAGAAAAAATAATTATCATAATAATATAATAAGACAAAATACTTCTAATCTATGTAATTATGACTTACAAGAACAATAAATAAGTGGGAGAGGAATTCAAATCTTAAGAAAGTAATTATTATAATGTAATAATAAAATATATTAAAGTAATTATGATAAATTAATAAACAGCAAATTAGTGGGGAAGACTTTGAAAAATTTTATCTATATTAAATTTCATCAGTTTAAATTAATAATTATTATTAATTGATTGAAATGAATGAAAAACACTTTATAAGGGACATTTTAATAAAAAAAATAATTAATCAATTTGCATAGAAATCTATTGTATTGGATTAATTTAAATAAATCGAAAAATAAATTATGTAATAATAATAATAATAATAATAAATAATAATATAATAATAATAATCAATGAATAATAATCAAATAATAATAATAATTAAATAATAATAATATAAGTAATAATAATAATAATATAAAAAGTTAATAATATAATAATAATAATAATAATAATAATAATAATAATAATAATAATAATAATAATAATAATAATAATAATAATAATAATAATAATAATAATAATAATAATAAATAATAATAATAATAATAATAATAATAAGAAATAAAGAATAATGCATAATATGAATAAATAAGAATAAAATGATAGTGAAGTATTAAATAGAAGAAAAAGAATAAAAAGAAATAAAAGAATTAGAAAATGAATAAAAAGAGATAAAAAAGATAAAAGAATAAAAAGGAATAAGAAGAAATAAAAAGAATAAAAAGAATAAAAAGAATAGAAAGAATAAAAAGAATAAAAATAAAATTAAAAGAATAAAGAGTGAAAAAGAAATAAAAGAAAAATAACAAATAAATCACTGCACATACAAAGTGATTTAAAGAATCAAAAGAATAGATAGACATAATAATTAATAATAATAATAATAATAATTATACATAATATATAATAAATAATAATATAATAATAATAATAATAATAATAATAATAAGCATAATAATAAAAAGGTTCTTCTTCTGCAGTAATTGGAGATAAGAAAACAGAGATTGTTTGATGGAGTATAGAATCTGTTAATAGGAAAGAACAGTAACAAATTAGAAATAATAGTGAGAATAAAAATAGATAAAAGGATTGTAAACATTACTAATAAGTTAAAATAAGAAAATAATAAGGTGGAATAACAAGTAATAATATTGATGTGAATGGAGCTGTGAATGACATGCTGTGTGAAGTTATATTAAGTAGGAGTATTAATCATATATATTATGTAGAGATTAGTAGGAAGAGTAGTGAATATGGAAGCTGGAGAGTAAATGAAGCGTTTTGGTTAAGTGAAGGGTAAGTACATAGAATATTAGTGTATTCGAGCGCGGATGTATGCATCTGAGACGAGTCAGCGGTATAAGTCGAGTAATGAGAACTCCGTATTACGTCGAATAGATGAAAAGACGCTAGATAGCGCGAAGGATATGGATCACAGATCAATGTAGCGATATTTTCGAGAGATGTAAAACGGCAGACTGGCAGATGTAAGTGAATTCAGATATGAATAATAATGATTAGAAATGTAATTGAGTAGTAATAAGAGAGGTAGATGGAGTAATGGAACAGATAGAGGAGAGCAAGGTGCAGTATAGAAGAGAACGGATGATGAGAGACAATAGACGATGAACGGTAAGTAAGTAGGAGAAGATAGAGAAGATCGATAGAGATAGCATCAGTACGAGCTCTAGTGACGAAAGGAGAATGTAAGGGATAGAGCTCGCAGACTTTTCGAGAATCATCGCTGGTAAAGATATGCTTAATGCGAAGAAAAGCCTACGGGGGGATAGAAAGACAGTCTGAATGTTAGAAGATGAAGGAAGAAGAAGAGAAGAAGAAGAAGAAGAAGAAGAAAAGAAAAAAAAGAAAAAGAAAGAAAAAAGAAGAAAAAGAAGAAAAAGAGAAAAGAAGAAAAAGAAGAAAAAAAAAGAAAAGAAGAAAAAGAAGAAAAAGAAGAAAGAAAAAAGAAGAAAAAAGAAGAAAAAGGAAGAAAAAGGAAAAGAAGAAGAAAAAGCGAAAGAAAAGAAGAAAAGAAGAAAAGAAGAAAGAAGAAAAAGAAGAAAAAAAAGAAAAGAAGAAAAAGAAGAAAAAAAGAAAAAGAAGAAAAAAAGAAAAAAAAGAAAAAAAGAAAAAAAGAAAAAAAAAGAAAAAAAAAGAAAAAAAGAAAAAAAGAAAAAAAAGAAAAAAAAGAAAAAAAAGAAAAAAAAAGAAAAAAAAGAAAAAAGAAAAAAAGAAAAAAAAGAAAAAAGAAAAAAAGAAAAAAAGAAAAAAAGAAAAAAGAAAAAAAAGAAAAAAGAAAAAAGAAAAAAAGAAAAAAGAAAAAGAAGAAAAAGAAGAAAAAGAAGAAAAAGAAGAAAAAGAAGAAAAAGAAGAAAAAGAAGAAAAAGAAGAAAAAGAAGAAAAAGAAGAAAAAGAAGAAAAGAAGAAAAAGAAAGAAAAAGAAAAAAGAAAAAGAAGAAAAAAAAAAAGAAGAAAAAGAAGAAAGAAGAAGAAGAAGAAGAAGAAGAAGAAGAAGAAGAAGAAGAAGAAGAAGAAGAAGAAAGATGAAAAAGATGAAAAAGATGAAAAAGATGAAAAAGATGAAAAAGATGAAAAAGAAGAAATATATGATTTTGTTGCTTTTTCAAGACTCCTAAAAGTATTTCTTTCTACAGAAGAAATTTTCTTTAATATTATTCAGAATGAAATAAAACTGCTGATTTTATTACAGTAAAAAGCTTTCGTCCGTATACTTTGGACATTTTCAAGGAATAATTTCATTTTATAGATTAAAACATAGATAAAATAAATATCGTATAAGCTAATAACAAAAATAAATAAATAAATGAATAATTTTAAAAGTTAGAAAAGTTAACGTACATTGACTTTTAGTTATTTTAAAGTGTTTAAAAAAGTGGACATTTCATTATGTTGTATATTTATTACTGGTTTATGTTTCCTTAGGAGCAATGATTCCCCGAGGAGCAATTTTTAAAAATCATTTTTCCTTGTTATAAATGGAGAAGCTTTCTTATATTTTATTATTGAGAATTTTTACTGGTGGTGTTCTTTAAAATGTTAAAAATACTTATCGGCTTTTAGACAAATCATACTATGTTGGACCCACTCTCACGTAGGGGTATATAGTATATATATATATATATATTATATATATATATATTATATATATATATATAATATATATACTATATATATATATATATATATATATATATATATTATATATGTATATATATATAATAAGTATTATAGTATATATATATATATATATATATATATATATATATATATATATATATGCTTGTAAGTGTGTTTTGGTTTAGTATGCGAAGATAGTCTCTTGGGTTAATTGAATGTGAGGGCAAGGTGTAGGGGAATTGTTTTAAATATCAGAACAATATCCCCCTGATATAGCTTTCATCCTTTTAGTTGTGGTTAGATGTTGCAGTGTTCGATATAGGGGTGACATGTAAGAAAGATTTACTGTAAAATTATCATCCTATCATGTCAAGGTAGGCCTTTTTAGAGACCATTTTTGTTTCTGTCAGAGTAGGTTTAGAGGGGGAGGAAACCCGTTATTAACCAGAGGGCTTTGTTTTGAAAAACTTCTAGTTTTTTTAATGTCAAATTTTGAAATTTTGGAGTTAAAGACTAGCGGTGTGTAATTTAGGGAGGAACAAAGAAATTGTCTGTGTAATATAGAGTTGGATTTTTTGTGCTGGTCAAAGATTTTATTTCCTGTTTGAGCTCTCAATGCTTTTAATTTATATGTGTCTTTGGATGTAATATTGTTTAATTGGGGGTTTGATGTCATATGTGTGTCGAAAATCAAGCCCAAGTTGGTTGGGTTGCTTATTAAGTGGAAGTCTACTATTTGGAAGGTAAATTGTCCGGAATATATTATAAATATATATATATTATATATAAATATTATATATATATATAGACTATATATATATATATATATATTATATAATATTATATATATACTAATATTATTTTATAGGTATATATATATATTATATATATATGCTATATATATATATAACATATATATAGTAGTATATATATATTATACTGCATGTGTGTATGGTGCGTAGGTGTGTGTGTAAGTAAGAAATGTTCTTTGTCTCTGCTACAAAAAAATTTGGTTATCTCCTTAAAATATAAAATTCTCTAATGAATTAATTTGAAAATTAAAATTTCCTGAAATAAATTAGTCTTTTTTTTTTTTTTTTTTTTTAGAAATCCACTTCAACTGTCAAGAGAAATTTTATTTTTCAACGGTATAAAAGTTACTTTTAATGAAAAATATTCCTCAACTAATTTTCTTCATGCCATTATTATTATTATTATTATTATTATTATTATTATTATTTATTATTATTATTTATTATTATTACTATTATTTATGTATATTATTATTATTATTGTTATTATTGATTATTATTATTATTATTATATATTATTATTATTATTATTATTATTATTATTATTATTATTATTATTATTATTATTATTATTATTATTATTATTATTATTATTATTATTATTATTATTATCTTTATTAATTTTAATTTTAATTTTAATTTTAATTTTAATTTTAATTTTAATTTTTAAATTTTATTTTTAATTTTATTTTTATTTTTATTTTTATCATCAAATAATGTTAGGTTTTATTGATTAGTATTTCAATAAATAATTTTAATGGAGTCTGCTGAGAAAGAAAAGGTTTTGGGGAGAAAGAACATGATTTTGATGGGATTATTAGTGTCAATTTTAAAAGTATCTGAGCTAGCTTAGAGGCTAGAAATAGACTAAATTAAATGTTAAACGTTACAAGTAGGAGCATAGAAGTAATAAGGAGAGTCTTCAGTAGTTATGTTTGGTAATTAATTGAGCAGTATTCACGAGTTTTGATCCTTATCTATGAAAGGCACATCGGTGATGTGGAGAAAATCAGCGCAAAGAACGATGTTGAAGTAGCGGAGAAATAATTTGCAATATAGTTTTGGAGGCATAAATTTTATGTGATATATATAGTACCATCAAAGAAAATTTATATTACCACTTAATATTGTCTCTCTCCTGAATTGGATGTGCCTCAGGAATATGCCGACTTGTTTTTTCCTTACTTATACAATGCGATTCTGTAAATTTTAATGTTTGTGATTAGTGTTTTAATGTATCTTTATCATATAGCCGAGATTTCATTTTTTTATATGATTCTAATAATAGTACTTATAAGCATATTAAGGCCTGCAGAAGTGCGCTTAGAGCCAGACGATACTTTATGTAGGTGTTTACTTATATTATGCGGAAATGAAACAACGCTAAAAAATTTACACATTTGTTTTCTCTGCGACAGAACTAAGTAATAAATATAAAATTGGTTTTGTCAATATGTTTTTAGGACATCCTCATAGTGTGTGAATCGTATCTATAAAAGTAAGCATTGGTATACTATAAGGGTTTATTAAGAATAT
>JABUQX010110351.1:5000-35000 GCA_015478945.1 Trachelipus rathkii | reverse complement strand
TAGCCACGAGCCAAAACAACAGGCACAACCTATTCACATACAAATCACTTTCGCACATGCTTCTTGCATTGGGAATGGCCGCTTTTATTAGGAATCGCGAATTCAGCGCTCCGCTGTGGCAAGTACTCCGAATGCGTTGCACTGAAAACAGGGCTGCATCGGGCTCATATCATTGCATTGCCACTTGGTGAGAACGGCTACAAATAGCTTCGCGGACCATTTCGATCTCGGGTTGAGGTTATTTCAGATCTCGAGATTGCGGGTTATGTGGTGAGAATAACACAACACAACCACACACACACAACACACAACGCACACACACACACACACCTATATTATATATATAGTATAGTGTATATATATATAGTTTATATATATATATATATTATTGACTAATATATATATATATTATATATTATAGCGTATAATATATAATTATATATAATATATATATATATATTAATATATATTATATATATAGATATATATATTATATATATATATATGATATATATTATATATATATAGTATATGAGTATATATATACTATATATATATATATCATGCTTATTAGTAGTTGTCGTCTCTATGTGTGTCTTTGCCGCGCTTGCCTAAAAGTTTTTAAGTTTATAATTTCTGAGATAGACTCAAAGTGTTTAGGCACCACCATTGCGGTCTAGTGTCTGAGAGACGCCAACGCCAGGGCTTAGGGAGCTGTTGATTAACTTTTTATGCGCTCTCTCTCTCTCTGCTCTCTGCTCTCTCTCTCTCTCGTCTCCTCTCTCCTCTCTCTCTCTCTCTCATCTCTCTCTCTCTGCTCTCGTCTCTCCTCGATAAAAACTTAACGTGCGGTTGCAGTCAGCGGGAAAAATCATTTGTATTAAAAAATTAATGTACTTGATAGGAAGGCATCGGCCGTGAGAGTATACGGTCTCGTGGCAGGTGGGTTCCACTGTGCCTTGAGCTCGTGGTAGCCTGAGGGCAGTTTTTTGTCTGCCCTGGAGGGACGGCATATGCCCTTTGTTGGTGAGGTCCGGTCTCAGAAAAAAAACAAAAGCATCGTTTGCCTTGTCAATATTTTTCTGAATATGAAATGTAATAAAACATACAAAAAACTAAAGCAGTTTTTAACTCCTTACTATAAAGGATAACTATTAAAAGGGTTATAATAACTTATGTTAAAGTTTCATTATTCTCGACGTAAATAAGCTTAACTTATATCTTCCGGGTAGAGGGATAAAGCGACTCCAAAACCAATAAGGGCATAGACTAAGCTATGCTGTTCTATTTAGGTTCTAGCTTAAAGGAAGTTATCACAAGAAACTTCAAAAGAACTTCAACCCGAACCTGTGAAGTAAAGAAAGAACGAAAAAGAGATAACTCCAGCACTCCTGCCACTTATATATATACTAATATAATATATATAATAGTATAATATATAATATATATATATATATATTAATATATTTATTATATAATAATATATATATATATATATATGTATATATATATATACTATGGTGTATATATATATATAATATATACATATCAATATATATATTATATATAGTATATATCTATATATATATTATATATATATATAATATATTATATTATATATGAATGTATATATAATATATATATATATATATATATATATATATATATATATATATATATATATATATATATATATATATAGTATTATATATAATAATTAAGATAGCGCTTTCGTATATTGCAGGACATTAATGGAAACTGAGTCTTGATATTATTTTAGTAAAACGAACAGCGCTCTATGGATATTAATAATACTTGGGATAATCATGGTTTTACGGAAAAAATCAATGTTCAAGATTCCGTTTTATTATGATTTTTTTTTATATATGTATATATATATAATATAATAGTATTATAAGATAATATTATAAAGTTATAAAGATACTATAATATATATAGTATATATATATATAATATACTATAGTTACTATAATATGGTAATTATGCTGCTTAGCCCCGTCTTCCCTCCTATAAGAAACGGGCGACTTCGAGATAACTTAGTTTGAATGTACTTAATTTGGGTCTGGTAATCTCTAGGTCGAGTAATCTAATAAAAGATGTTTTTTTGTTATCGCTTGCTTGGAAGGGACATCTTTAACAATGAATGGAGGGGTCATTAAGATATTTAAATTTGTAGTGCTGAAGAATGAGGTGGTACCCAGAGCAGAACCAATGCCCCATCATCCTTGTTTGGCAGTCTAAAGTTTGCTCTGTATTGAAAATTTCGGTGTGTGAGTTTAGAGCACGGTGCTATTTGGAATTGCGGAAATCGATCTTTGGGTTAATTGAGTGTGAATGTGCTTAATGATGAGGATGTCTGGTTTAATGGGGAAGAGTATTATAAATGCCAGTATAATTATATTGCTGGTGTAATTTACAACTTTCTCATTGCATGTTGTGGTTGTAGTGGTTGTTGTAAGGGATGATCTATTGAGAATGATTTAATATAAAACTGATAGCCTATCATATCAGAGATAGGCTTTCTTTTTGAGGAGGTGGTGGATAGGTGTCCTAAGGGCTTTATTCTGAATGATTTCTAATTTTTGAGTGTTAGTTTTTGATATTTCAAGGATTCATACGAGGCGAGTAGTTTAAAAAGGGCAAAGATTTTATCTGTATGTTATTGTGTTGGTCTCTTAGTGTTGACCAAAGGTTGTTCCCGTTAATGCTCTCAATGTTTTATATTTATGTGTGACCCTGGATGTAATGTTTTAAGATGTATGGGTGAATATCATGAGTGAATCAAATGTCAGACCTAGAATGTTGAGTTTTTTATTAAGAGGAAGTGTTTGGTGTAAGTTTGATTCTCTTCTATTTGGAGTTAACAATGTGATAGAGGATTTTTAAGATGATGCGATCATTCTATTATTTGTTAGCTAATGTTCCAGTTCAGTTGGTCTATACAAGGATATATTTAAGGAAGAATGTTGGGCAGTGTTTGATAGGTTTTCTGCATAGCTATTAATATTTATTTAAATAGATGTTGGGTTTGGTATATATCATGTATAAAGATTTTAAAAATTGGTGATGAGTGGATGGCTCCCTGGGGTGTCTTTGTATGATTCCAGCTGTATACAGCTGGAAAGGAAATTTTCAAGAATTTTCTTGTCTCTGGTGGTCACATCTGTGTTCAACATTTTGTCTATTAAAATATGTCGGGGACTGTGTCAAAAAAGCATTGTTTATGTCTATTGCCACCAGAAGGGTAAGGACAGGGGAAGAGGTTGGTTTAAACTAGTAAGGATGTGTTGTGCTAAAGTGGTTAAGAGAGTGGTAGTAGAGCGATTCCATCTAAATCCACGTTGTGAGTTTGATTAGGGAATGAAGAAAGATATTCCATTCAGGATTAGTTTTTCTAACAATTTAAGTATTGTAGAAAGTAATGTTATATGTTTGTATGAAGCAGTGTTGTTTCGGGGTTTGTTTTTGCTTTAGTATTGGTATTATATGAGCGTTTTCCAGAGTGGCGAGGGAGTGTCAGTTTGCCAAAGAAAGTTAAATATTTGAGTTATTGCTACGATTGCTTTTATACCCAAGTGAATGGATATTAGTCATTTGGTCCGGTCCAACTGCTTGTGAGTTTTTATAGATTTTGATTCGATTTTAAATTTTAAAGTCGTTTAATTGTTAGTCTATTTATTGGTGAGAATTGTAGGTTTATGGTTGATCTTTGAATGGTGTGACATAATAATATTGCATTGTTTTTTAAGGCTGGGGATTTTATGTTTTGCCTACATATAGGTTGGGGGGTTAGGGGTTATTGTATTTAATTTATGGATCTTTTTTATTGTGTGATATATTCTTGTTGTGCTATTCTTGTCATTTAATGTTTAGTTATATTGAAGTCAGTTCTCTCTCATTTTTGAATTGATTAAAGTATTTATTGTATTATTAATGTCTGTAATTTGGTATATTTGGTGTAGACTTGGTTGTCTATTTTGTCTTAGAGTGTTTCTTTGTTTAATTAGGGCGTTTATTTCAGGTGAGAAGTTGGGGTTAAGCTATTTGCGATAGCCATGTAGAATGATTTTTTTAGAATGATTTTAGTATTATTTTATCAAAGAGTTGTATTGCTTTGTTAATTAAGGGTTGGAAAATCAGCTGTACGGAAAAATCAAGGTCCAGTTCTATGTTATCAGGGAAAGCTTGTCAATTTTCTTTTTTTATATTTGATATATACAATTTTGTAAGATGTGTTAAATGAGTGATTAAATTTTGAATTTTGATTAAAATTGAGATTTGTTCTAAGGAGAGAGCCTGAAAATTTGCCATGTTGTGGTAACTTGGATTGTAGGGGAGCAAAAAGTATATCGGGGGAAGTGGGGTTCTGGTTATTCTGCAGAGGTTTTCAAGAAGTCTGGATGTTAATGATGCTGAGTGAATTTAAATTGTTTATAAAGTATGTTTCCACTCCTTGTGTGTATGTACTCCTTGTGTGTATGTACTGGTACTGCATTAAAGTGCCTTGATAATATCGTTATTATTTTGTGTTAAAGGAGATAGGTCTAGCGTATAGTCTTCTGGATAATATTCAGATTTAGATGGGTGGGGGCTGTAAAATTTACAAGGTTGTATTTTTTGTTGTCGACATTGATTGGTAAGTGGATATTTGGCGTTGTTATAGAGTAATTTGTGTTAATTGCGGTGTTTCGAAAATGGATTTTTTTTTGTTTTTAATAGAGTTTGTCATCACTAACTGGCAGTGACCTTTTCAAGGTTATATAGTTAGAAAATTCAAAGAAGTGTAGGTTTTCTTTGAGATTGAATTCTTGTAAAAGTTCTATGTTTATATTATATTTAATTAGGGTGTAGTGAAATTATTTATGTTTACTTTTTTACACCATTAATATATAATTGGAGTATGTCATGGTATTGTTTGAGAGGGGAATTTGGACTTTTGTGTGCGAGTTTAAGCGTATATGGCAAGACCATGTTGTAGAATGATTATCTGAGGTGTGAAGGTTGGTGCAATTCATGTGAAACCATTGTTGATAAGAGTTGTATAATATTGAGGTTTGTCCTCGACCACATTCTATATTTCAATAGGGGCTTGGGTGTGCTCTGAGACCTGGGTTCGATTCTAAATCACCAGCTAAGAAAAGGAGTTGAGGTCTGCATGCCGGATTTAGGTACCCCAGATATAAAAATAAATATAAACAAATATTGCAAAAAACAAACATGAAAAATTAATCTCGATATATCTCTGGACCATCGGACTTATGATATATAATGTCTCATTTCAGTAGGAGATAAGGAGTGTCATGTCCTATTGAGGGGGACTCCCCGAAGTTCATGCCCGTCCAGACTCGAAGCACTCATGTGACATCGACTCCTTTGGACTCGAAATAAGGAGTCAGCGTCTGCGGTTGGGCGAACTGGCAAGCAGGGTATATTCCCAAATATATTATATATACATATATATATATATATTTTAATAATTATATATTATTATAATAAGATATATAATAATATATATATATATTTATATATATTGAGTATATATATATATATATAATATTATAGTATATATATATAAATATATATATATATATATATATATATATATATATATATATATATATATATATATATATATATATATACTTTGTAGGAGGACAGAATCTTCTCAGAAAACCTGTTTCCTATTAATTAATATATTGTATTATGTAAGATATTCCCAAATTATGTAACGACATATATGAAAAGATTAAATGAGATAATAATTGATTAAAGCAAAATATAATTGCCACTCTGCATCAACTATCTAAATAACTACTTAGAGAAATCCTTACATCAGAATTTAATAGTTTTAGAGTACTTGAGTACAAAGGAAAGTAGATTACGATAAGAACATTTGGGAGACTGAAGTTGTTTTTCCAGAAAAACTGCTTGAAACGAATCGTGTGTTCCAGAATATATACATTCTGCCAAAAAAGCTGATAAGAAATTTGAAGAACTTAGATTAAATTTATAATTAATATAATTAAAATAGCTATCAATAAAAGAAATTTTAATTTCTTTTTATTTTTGAAATTTTAGTTTTTTTTTAATATTAATGTCAAAATATAATTATTAAAAATTTTATTTTATATTGTATAAAGATTTTCATTCCAACTTCCCTTTTATATACGATGATTTTCAAAGACGTTGGAATTTAGCGTAACGAAAGCTGTATTTTCGTTAATAATAAATGAGTTTCTCTCGCTGGCTAAACGTATGTGCTTTGTGTTGTGGTTCAAATAAAGTGTTGTAGGTCGTCTCAAGTATTCTACTTGCAATAATATCACTATATATTTTTGATTTTTATGGTGTATGTTGTGTGTTTGATTTATATATAGGGTGTGTGGATGGGTGTGTTTGAGTTTTGGGAGGTAGTGATATGTATTGAGTGTGTTGGTTTATGTGTGTGGTGTGTGGTAGTAGGGTGGTTGAGTGTGTTTTATTATAGTATTGGGGTGATTTGAGGGTGTGTGTACGTTAGGTGTGTGATGTATTGTGGTATGTATGTGTAGTTGTTAGGGGGTGTGGTTTATTGTAGGGTATGATGAGGTGTGTTGTGGGTATTTATTAGTTGATAGGTGTGTTCGTTATTTATGAGGTCGTGTTAGTGGTTGAGTCTTCTTGTGGTTATGGTTGTAGTTGTTTTTTGTTATGTTGTTATTTTAGTTGGTATTGATTGTGAATTGGTGTGGGGTGGGTGTTGATTGTGTGATGTTAGTATAGGGTGATTTGGTGGGTTTTTAGTGTTGGTGATTATGAGGTTTTAGATTTAGTTTTATATTATATATATTATGATTAAGTATATTAATGATAGTTATATATATATAGTATAGTTATATTATGTTGTATTTGATTATATTATATACTTAGTATTGATATTATAGTATATAGTATAGTGATATATATATATATATGGATATGAGTATATATATTAATATTATATCATATGTGTGTGTGTGTGTGTGTATTGTGTGTAGTGTTGTGTGTGTATAATTTTGGTTTAATTTACCATTAAATATATTAAAAATAGCTACCAATTAAACGTCTGGAAGGCGAAAGCATTAAAAAACCGAAGAACACAAAAATTATTCAAATAGTCAGAATCGTAAATTACTTCTATTTTAGGTGGTAAATCTAGTTTCTGCTAGTCTAAAAGTTCTTCTATCATGGCTGAAAGGAAAGTTATTTAACCAAGAAGTTAAGAAATTGCTTTTAACATTCGGTAAATGGTTTTGAATGTTCCTATATTAGGAGGTAGAAGAACCCTGAACTGTCAGTTTCAAGTAGTTATATATTTGATTGTGGAAGGTTTAAAATAAGAAGCTATGATTGACTGAATTGAAAAGTAAACGCTGTAAGAGTTTTAAGAGGAGAAAGGAGAAGTCAGTAAGGTACCCAGTTACAACGGCGAATAAGGATGTGCTTGATGTATATGAAGAGTGATTAAAATTATACAAAATAATATATTAAAATGAAGTGAGATTGGGTTTGTTCTATTCTATATTATATTAATTAATTTGTAGAGAAGTACTACACCTGTTACACAAAACGAGCGATCTTATCTCGCTCAACTATGGAACCTTTTCTATCTATCAGCCTGTTAGGGTGAGGTTCTTGATGTTTGAATCCTATGTGATGACACTCTTCTGTGGTTCCCTTTGAAGGGGAATCACCAGCAACAAGGTCAACATCAAGTTGCTGTTGCTGCTGTCAAACCGCGTGTGCTAATTACGCGTATCTTTGCTCTCTACACATTTCCGAATCGTTGGGTGGTATCTTGAGTCGTTTCAGTGATCACTCCCCTAGCGTTGGTCTAGTTTTGCTAAACACAGTTTTATAACATTGCCTGCAACTATCCTCAACATCTCTTTGCACGAGAATAAATAAAAGGCTCTGTGCGTTCTCATTGATGATGATAGGGTATATACTTGCGCACAAAATTTCTGCTTCAAATTTCCTGGTTCTGATATCTCTCCAAATCTAGCCATTTACGCAGCCTTGTTTAAGGCATCATCCCTGTCTCATTCCGCAGTTCACGGTGGATTTACTTCCAGTGTTTTACTGACGGCTCTAATACAGGGGACGATTGTGGATAGGAGTTCTGCTGTCTTTTCTGACTCGCAACTTTTCTCTCCATATAGACCGTCTCCCATTTCATGCTTCAATTTTGAGGAGGGAGAGAGGTGTGGGAGTGGAGTATATAATTGTCCTCTCGTCAACTTCAATTTCCTTAACCAAGACCATCCTTATGTCATTTATTCAGATTCGCTCAGCGCCTCCAGGTGCTTAAAACTCGTTATTTAAAATACAGCAATAGTAAATCACGCTGTATAAGCACGACAATTTCTTAGGCTGCTCCAATCTGCGCAAGAAACATGAATATGACTATGCTTGGACCCTTATCTCATCATGGGGTTAGCTGGGTAAGGGCGAAATAACTGAGCGAGAGGCCAAAGTGACCTCCTCTTTTTTTAGGCAGGCTGTTCTAGGTACCTCCTGGATGCCATTCGACTATATAAATATTACCTCATGTCTAGGGACCCTCCCCCATTTGGCAGAATTTTGCCATGCGCTTATAACCAGCGCAATCTGATCCCGCATTAGCTTCTCACTTGAATTGTCCCCAACTGGATCTATTCATCGTCGTAATTTTGTCTCTCTACTTTATGGCCGCATAACAAGCCTTAAAAGGTCTATCCCCATATCTTATCTGAATTTCTAACTTTAAACAGTAACTTATTTTCGTCTTATCTCCAGAACTGAATATTCTTTCACAAACATATGATTTTGTTTACGTAATATTAGAACTATTTATAATGTAGAGACATCTTTTTTATTTAACAATTTTTAATTTATTTTGATTGAATATTCATTTTGCATCCAAATCTTACTGACATTGTAAAAAATGTATGCACCCAGGACCCACTATAGAGGTGGATTCATTCAATCCAGTGTGGTCCGCTTCTCTGCAGGTATGGTGGGTCCTGAACATGAACTCTCTCTCGCTCTCTCTCTCTCTTCTCTCTCTTCTCTCTCTCCTCTCTCGTCTCTCTCCTCTGGCTCTCTCATATATCGTATATATATATTATATATAATATATATTTATATATATTATAATATATATATATTAGTATATAATATATATATATTATATATATATATTAATATTGATATTATTATTATAATATAATATATGATTATGAATAATATATATTATATATATATATATATATATATATATATACTATAATATTATATTTAGTTTTATATTATATATAATTATTATTGTAACAATATATATATAAAATCATATATATATTTATATTATTATATTTATATATATGATATATATATATATATTAGTAGTATATATATATAGTATAGTATATATATATATATATATATATTATATATATTTATATACTATATTACTATTATATACTATATATTATAATAATAGTATAAATAGTATATATATTATACTATATCAGTATATATAATATATATATTATATATATATATATATAGTATATATATATATATATATATATAGTATATAAATATATAGGCTATATATATATTATATATATATAATATATATATATAATATAGTATATATAATATATATATTTATAATTAGTTATATTACAATAGATAAACATACATACATTTCTGCCCCTGACCCACCCTTATTGGAGGGGTCACACCGCCTCCAGAAAGCCGGCCACGGCTCTTGGGCGGTTCCAAAAACAGGTCGAGAAGGTTGAAGTTACAGCGAAGGTGGTACGGGGGGCGTCGAGGTGGCAGGGCACTACCAGAAGGGAAGGTGCTCGTCATTGTGTCCGTGGGATATACGACATCGGTTGGGCAGATGGGGGAAACTACGTTGGTCAAGTTTGAATCTCAATTTATATGTGCAAATAGGTTTGGGTGGTGACCTGCAATCTGTCAGGGCGAGGTTAAATTTGGTTCTCTGACAGTAATTCTTCTGTAGGGGAAATGTTTGGGGATGGGGTGTTTAAGTAGACTGTTATTGGGGGCGGGTTTTGTAGATATGTTTTAGTTAATTGTGTATGGATGTGAGTTTGCCAAGACCCCTGTTTGGGGGTGGGAGAGTTAATGTTGTTGTAGATTCATTATAGCAGTTTAGCTGGTGAGGCTTAAGGGGGGGGGGATTTTTTAGTTCTATGTCGGTTGGGGGTTGGAGAGTTATTGCGTTGGTGAGAATGGGATGGGTGGGGTTGAGTGTTTTCTGGAAAAATTGTGGTCCCCCTACCATCTTCAAGTGGGGTAGGGATGGGAAAGTAATAGTGTCCCGTTCGTTGTAAATGCTTTGGAATGTTTTTTTTTAGTAGCTAGTTTCAGTGATTATTCTAGAGGGGCAGCGTGGGTTTTGTGTGACTGGTGTAATGTTGTTTAACGTTGGTATTGTGATAGTGCTGGGAACCATGGGGGGAGGCATAGTTATATTTGGTTCTGCAGGAGTTGTTTGTAAGGTTGTTGGTAAGTGGGTGGGTTGATGTGTTTTTTCTGTCGTGATAGTTTGTGGTTGGGGTAGAGGGTTCGGAAGGGGTGGGGTGTTAATTTTCTCTCGTTGTGGGTTGGAGCACGCACGGGTAGGATGAAAGGTTCGGTATGTGGTGTCGTATAGTGATGTGCCGGTAATGATGTTTTTGAGGTTTTATTTTAAGGGGGGAGGGGGCTGTTGTTTCAATGGTTGTGTGGTAACTCATTGGGTGTTGTAGGGTTGGAATTGTTGGATGTGGTGGGCGGTCTGTGGTTGAGGGAGGTGATGGAGGGGTTAAGGGGGGAATGCTCTTGGTTCATCTCATATTTTGTGGAATTAACGCCAATTGTGTCTAAATCATTTGTATGGTATTTCCTTTTGGTGTGTGTGTGGGTTGGCAGTATTAAAGTGGGAGTGTTGGGAAGATGGAATGATGATGTCGTCTGGGCGTGAATATAGTAATTTGTGGATTGGTTGGTTGGGGGGGGTTGGGCATATCTTGGCTCTGTGAGAGATTGAAGAGGAATGAGAGGAGAATGTGCCGCCTGTGGTACGCCGTTTTGTAGTTTAATGGAGGTGTGGTGGTTTTATGGACGGATTTGGCGTAAATCGATGTGCAGGAAGTTTGAGAGGGCCACTTTTATCGTTGTTTTCGTGGGGGGATTGAAGGATTTTTTGTATAATAGAGGTGGTGGAAGGTGTGAGGGGGGATGCAAGTGAGTGTATGATGTGTCGGAGTTGGTGAGGATGGGGAATCGTGGATTGGGATTGGTTAGAAGCCATTATTATGTGTTGTGGAGGGGAGGGTGAGGGCTGTGGTGGTGTTGTGACATGCACTGGTTTGCTTTAAATGTGTTGGAATTCTGTTGGAGGGCTGATCTGTGGGGTATATTGTTGTTTAATATTAGTTTTCACCAGCTAGTTCTGCTGATGGTGGAGAGGCAGAGAGATTGGGCGAATAGGGAGGAGGGTGGGGAGTTGGGGTCTTTTTTTTGAGGTTTAAGTTTTGGGAGAATGAATGCTTGTTTCCAAGATTGGGTGGTATATAATTGCGTTCCAAGAATTTGTTAAAGATTTCTGTGATGAGGAAAATTGCTTTTCTTCCTAGGTTGTTTCAGGTGGGAGTTTGAGAATTGAATTTTTCTGTCCTGCTTGCTTTGGTAGAATTTTTTAGGGTTTTGTATTGTCTCTGATATCATGGTTTTGTGCAAAGGAGGGAGGAGGGTTGTGATCTAGGGAAGTTTTTGGTTGAGTTGTTGTTTTTTTCCACATATTCATTCGGGCGTGAGTTGGTTTAGCGGAGTATTAGCATAGGTGTTTTTGCTGGGATGCTGTCTGCTTGTTGTTTTGAGGAAGGGAGGGAGTTGTCGGGCAAGGATGAGGATTCGTGCTCCGAGGGAGGGATAGTTGTGGGGTTTGGTGAAGTTGTGTTTAATTTTTTGATTACGCTGCCGGTGTTTTATTATCCATGCGTGAGATGTTGCTCTGTATGGTATTTGGCTTTAAACTTGTTAGTGTGGTTGTGTTTGGTTATAGTTTAGCATAGTTTTATTGTATTGTTTAAAAATGGCTTTGTGGTTTTGTGGTGTATGGTCGGAGTTTTCGGGGGAGTTGTCTTTGTTTAATAAGTGTGACTGGATTTCGGGGGAATAGTTTTTGGTGGATCTGTAGGTTTTCTGGTGACGTCTTGGCACTTTATAGTTTTAGAAGGGTTCGGCTTCGATTTGATGCAATGTGTTGTTTAACATGAATGATGGAGGTGTTTAAAGATGTTATGTCATGTGTATTGGTGTAGGGTTTATATGGGATTGGATATGGTTAGTAAATTCTGTCTAGTAGCGGGTTTTTTGGTAGTTAGTGTATGGTTGGTGGTCTTTTTTGGGGAGTTTGGGTGCGGAGAGGCCAGAGATATGAGGATTGGGAGATGGTCTGAGTGTAGGTCGGTGGTTGTGTCCGCAGGTTAGTCTACTGATGTAGGGAGGTGATACATCACAATGTGCATCGTTAATTGCGCTGATGGTGGCCGGATTGGTTGGTGGGGATGGGAGTTCTGGTGGGAGTTTTTTTAGAGTGTTAGGGATATGTTGAAGGGGATTCTAATTCGTGGTTAAGTGGATATGGCGTGTCGCCGGGGGATCGGATGGGTGAGTTCTTTCGTACGGCAGGGCAGTGTGTGGCGTGAAGTCGCCTTCCAAGGATGAGATTTGGGGTCATGGTACGCTATTGTTGATGAGGGGGACTGTGCAGGTTATTTTGGGGGCGGGTTTTTTGGGGTGTAGGGTGCCGCGAATATAAAGGGGGTTGAAGATTTGTGACGGTTGTCTTGTTCAAGAGTAATGGAACATAGATTGGGTGATTTTATTAATGGCGTGCGCGGGGAATGTGCGGAAGTGTTGGTAGTTGTAGTATTGATATGGTATGCTTTTATGGATCAGTGTTAGTAAGGGAGTGGTGAGGGGACGGTTGCGGAGGTGGGATATATCTGGTGTCTGTAACTATAGAATGTGAGGAGCGGTGGGTTGTTTTGGGCGGAGAGCTTGCTTGTATAATAGCTATGGTGGCAGGTCATTGTTTTTTTTTCAGGAAATGGTTAGTTCTATTGGATTTTGTTTTGGTTTAATGGTCATGGTGATAAATTGAATTTTGTAATATATTGAGTATGTGTGTGGGATTAGGTTTGGTAGGAAGTGGGTTTTGGTTGGTGGTGTGGGGACTGCAGGTTGTACAGGTGTAGCCATACTGTATCTTTTGCGGTGAGGGTTAGGAATGGTGAGGCAGGTCAGGTTGGCACCCATCAGCTTGCAACTCAACGACACTGGATGCTAATTTTTAGTCCAACTGTTTTTTGGCAGATAGGTTGCAGTAGATATTTAGTGGACCTGCGCGGATTCGCCCTTGACATCTCCGCTACCGGGCGGAGTAGTAAGTCTCCCTACAGGGATGAGTATAAAGATACGACGAAAAAGCAGATATGGAGACTATAGGATAAACAGGAGGTCAAGAACATTGAGTAAAGTAGCATAAAAACTAATGACCTGTTAGGTCCCGGCCCTAGCTGGCTCTTTCGGACATTAACGCTCCTGTGGAGGTGAGGAAGGTGTTGTGTAATCCTTGTCTGGCATTACAACATTGGTTACCTCCCCGGAGGTAAGAATAATATTATCCTGTTTTTACTTAGGCGATCAGGGGCTAGAGTACGACATGTGCTAGGTCGCTGCTTGTGGAAGCGTTACACTTGCATTTTATATTATTATATACTAAATAAAATTATACTATATATAATTATACTATATATATACTATATATATATATAGTATATATTATATATTTATTATTTAGTATTTAGTAGATACTGATATATTATTATATACTATATATTTTTTTCTTTAAATATATAGGTTTTACTTTCATGGACGTTTGGTATGACGAATCGTAAACTGAAAGACAAGTACGTCCTTAAAGTGAGGAAGAAACCCCCTTTGGAATACGGTGGGAATTCTCCTTACGAAAACGCTCTCCAATTTTTTAAGTGATTCAGGGCAATTATTCATGTGGAACTGCAAGGTCTTCAAAATGCTACTGTTACTCTATCATGTTTTAGCAGGTTAGTTTGTTTTGTATTATATACTATATTATATATATATAGTATATTAGTATATATATATATATATATATATATATATATCATATATACTATATATATATATTACTATAATATATATATATATATATAGTATACTATATATATATGAATATAATATAATGTATTTACTCATATATTTATATATATATATTTATATATAATATATAGTAGTATATAATAGTATAAATAATATACATATATATAATATATATATATATATATATATATATAGTATATTATATAATATATATATATATATATATATAATATATATATATATATATGTATATATATATATATTATACATATTATAATATATAATATATATATGTATTATATTATATATTAATATATTATATATATTATATAGATATATATATTATATATATATAATATTGTTAATATATATATATATATAGTTATATATATAATATATATATATAATTTATATATATATATATAAATATATATATATATTATAATAATATATATATATATATAATATATATAATATTATATATATATATATATAAAATATATATCATATATATATAATATATATATATATATATTCTATTATATTATATATCATATATATATCTATATATATATATATATATATATATATGATAGGTATATATATATAGATATATATATATAATATATATAATATATATATAATATAAATTATATATATATATAATATATATATATATATTAAATATATATATAAATATATATATATATATTACTATATATATTATATATATAATATATATAATAATAATCTATATATACACTATATATATATAATATATCATCCTTTTTCTTCTAAAACAAACTCTTTCCGCTTCTGGCACTGCATCGGAAAGGAAAAAGGATAGAGGAAGAAATAAATATGACATAAGTCGAAAAGAAAACCTTCTTACCGCCTCCAATACCTATTAGTGAGCATCGTCGCTGTCTGAAATGCAGCGCTAGAGCTTCATGGAGCTGCGACGGACGCTCCTATGGCATATCGTTAGTGTAGGGTTTATCCCCTGGCCCAGGTGGGCCACAACCATCCCCTCACAAAACCGCGCCATTCACTTCTATAATGCATCTTTCTTCTCGCTCTGGTCAAAGAACACATTTCTCTCCGCTTCGACCACTCCCTTTTACATGATTAATCCCTTTTTCTTCGGTTCTCCAGCGGTCGATTCCCAACACACTCATAACTATACATCCGCTTACAACGACTATTATTCATCCTTTCCACATGAACAAACCATCTCAGCATACTTTCATTTATTCTCTCATTTAAACCCTTTCTTCACAACACCATACAAATCTTTAATTCGTTCATTCTTCATTTTATCAATTCTTCTCACACCTAACCGCCTTTAAGATTGTCAATCTGATATCCTTGAATATACATAACACGAATACTATACCTCTATTACCAGACTCACCTAAGTCTTCCCGACCTACTAGTGCATGTACACAGGCAATACAACATACCCTCCATCCCCGTACAAGACCTATAACCCCCTTACTCATTATATACTACTCAACCTATATACTAACCCCTCAGCACATCTATAACCATATCTACTCTCAACTATCTAATACTATATATCTAACTATATAATCATACCTATCATATATATATATAGTAATATATATGGGCATATATATATACTTCGCTATTATCTACTTTTTATCATATTCTTAATTACGTAGCACACGATGGACTATTTTATTTACATGATCCCTGTGCATAGCTAGCACGCGTTTTATATCTTGCTGTCTTTATGTTTCGTTTTGTTTGTTTATTGTCTTGTTTTTTGTTTTGGTTTTAGCTGACGTGGGCGCGTTCACCCCACACCACCACCACACACACACACCACAACACACACACCACCACCACACAACACACACACACACCCTCGAGGCTATTGTATACACGTCATTGGTATGATCGATGCTCATACTTTTAGTTGTTTTGACTTTGATGATGCTATCGAGCACTGTTCTACCCCCATATGATTAATACCTATTTATATACTATCCATAATATATACTATATATATATAATATAGTATATATATAATAATATATACTATATCATATATATATAGTATCTATTATATATAATTATATATATATATGTGTGTATATTATATATGTGTATCTATATATGTATACTGTTATATAGTATACTCATCATATTACCATTATTATCCTATATATATAATTATATAGTAGTATATATACTATATATATTATCTATATACTCATATCATACTATCTATATAATACATATATATAACTACTCACGCTCATCACACCACTGTTACGATGTACTATGATATTATATATATATATATAGTATATATATAATATATATGTATATATACATATATAACTATTAAATACCTAACTATTATACATTATACCACATCATACATAATGATATCCAAATATTACACTATGATAATCAGCTTATATATACCCCCCTAATATATTTAATCTATATACTATGATAACTATATCATATCATACTAATCTACTTATCTAGTTCCTATTGATCAACTATTTATATTAGCATGCTCCGTTGTAGTAGGTTATTACGGTACTAGTATACATTACTCAGTATATATATATATATATATATTATTGTTTTTATTTAATTTGGCTTGTCTACGCACAAGACCAATTTCATACTAATGTATTTATCATTAAGGATTGGTTTTAGCTTTAACATAATAATCCGTTGAAAATAATTTGGCGAGAATCAATTTAATAAATATATAAACCATTTTTATGTAAAGTAAAAATAAAATACTTGTAAGTTTTTCTCTCTTTCGTGCTCATGTTCTATACCACTTTATATATGTTATTGATATATAAATAATATATTATATATAATATATATATATATATAGTTATATATAATAGTATATATATATATATATATATATATATATATATATATATATTATATTTATATAGTATTATATATATATATATACTTATATATATGTAATATATGATCTGTATATATATATATATATATATATATACTTTATATATATATATATTATTATATATTATATATTATATATATATAGTATAGTATATATATATTATATTTATATTTATTAGTATTTGTATTTATTAGTTGGATATATATAATAAAAGTTTATTCTTATCAAATGATGTGATGCACTGTTATCACAATCAGCTCTGCATGAAGATGAATAATAATGGAGGGGAATATTATAACCCGGAATGTCCATTATAATAAATGTTGTCGAAAATTATGCTTCATCTTTCTTATTTATCTCTCTCTCTCTCTCGCATCTAATATATATAGTATGATCATATACTATATAATATATTATATATATATATATATATATATATAATATATCAATATATATTATAATATATAGTATTATATATTATTATATATAATATATATATATTATATATGCTTTCCCTAAATTTGGAGCACAAATATCTGATACTGATAGCTTTCTTGTTCCATGGTTTCATGAAGCTAAGCCTATCCAAAGGTAATAACTGAGCACCCAAACTTGGATATGGGAGAAGTTAGGTGGAAAATAAGCTGCTGACGTGTATTATGCAAAGTGACACATGGTTGATTCGCAAGAGTTGGAAGATGCTCCGAAACTGAAAGTTGTTATGGCTGCGGGGCACTCGCCACGCTGAAGCGATAGCCTGAGTCATGAGTTGAAATCTGTATACAATACGCATAATCAAACAAAGTGTTTTATCTATCCCTATGCTAACAAACCCCTAAAATTCTATTTTATGGGTGTCAGTAACCTCATAGGTGTCTGAGAGACTCTCGGATGATGAGTCCCGAAGAGAAAAGATGAAATAAATTACAGAGTACATAGCAAACGAAGGTGTCGGAGTTAGCGATGGAGTCGGATCGACTCCTAAGTGGAGGCAGAAAAGATCTGAAGAGAGTGGTAAGCCTGAATAGTGTGGAGAGTCAATCAATACTTGCTTTCAGACTTGTGTGAGTGTATGTTAATGGTCAAAGCATTATGCTAAGGAAGGTGTTATGATTCGCATTACGTTGTTCTTATCTCTAACAGTGGTTAGAAGTGGCAATAGGTTTGTAGTAATACGTAGTCAGTAGTTCACTCTCTTGGATTTTTACTAATCTTATTATTATTAATATTTTATTTTAACGGTGCTTGCGTGAATGCCCAACGTGTGCGCGGCAACAGGCAGGCACGGGAACCTGCCTCTTCCTCGGCCCAAACTTGAAACCGCGTCGTGTGAGCCAGCAGGCGCAATACAGGTGCACGATCGCTTAAATATTCTATGTGAAGCTTATTCCACGTTTAGCCCTTACATTTTTAATAAACTGTTTGTCCATTTATATTTTTTAATTTCTTTTCATATAACCCGCTTCCTAAAAGTTGGGTACAACATTTTTAATTTCTTTTCATATAACCGTTTTCTAAATTTTGATCAGAGCACATTTTATTTGAAACTGAAACATTTTTATTTATCTATAGAAAATCTGTTTCTTTAATAAAATAAGTTTTTTAAAACTTTTGTTTTTAATAAAAGAAATTCTTAAATTTTTATTTAACAAATTACATGTTATTTATTGACCCATATGGGCAGTTATAAGCCAATAAAGCAGTGACTGAAAGATTCATCACAACCCCTTCCCTTAAATATATTAATTCGGACAATGCCGTTAATTGCTTCAACTGATATATGGTCACAATTTTCTAATACCTTTTATGAAACATAACTTTTCAATTGTTTATTGAACATTGGAATACTCTAAAAGGTGATCATTAACATTTAAATAATAATACATGCCCGAGGGCGACCATTCTATATTTATTTGCATATATTCTTAGACTCTGTATCACTCACTCTAAGGTATATCACAACTAATTCTCTTAGATTCCAACCCTATTCACTTCCTTATATCATTTCTCAAAAGAGTGATAGGTGCATTACCGCCAATCCAGGGAAGCCGATGACAAGTAAACAGATTTTAATGAGGCAGATGTTAAAAGTCTATGGTATTTTCAGTTTCGTAATGTGTGTCATGGCAATACAACTACGGTTTTCATAAAGACTGATGCTGTATAAATTTATATATATTATTATATATATATATATATATTATATTATTATATATATATTATATATTATATATATATATTATATATTATATATATATTATTATTATTATATATATATATATATATATTTTAGTTATTTAAAGATAAAATTAATGTTCAAACTTTGATGAATCATGGAGGATGTGTGTAAATTTATGTTCCGTGGTTCACAGCTACACGTCATTTTACAAGGTCCATAACAAGATTTTGTAGAATCATACCTCGCTAATTAATTTTTGAAAGAGGTTGAGAATTTTGAACAAGAGCCTGTTAAAATATTGTGGCCTTACCATGTTTACCGAGAAAAGTTTGATGAATATAAAGATGTTATTCAATTTCCTGAAGATGTTTATTTGATATACATGTCAGTTGTATAAATGTGCAGTGACAATAAAGTAATCATTGTTGGTTAGAGTATATTTGAATGCATATAACTGAATTGATAGTAATAATAGCTGTATACGTTCACTAATTTGCCTTCCAATTATAAATAAATATTTCCGTATTTTTACAATATAAACAAAATTGGCTGGTGTCTTCAGAATAATATCATGAAGAGATGTGTCTTTAAACACCCAATATCTGATACTGTTTGGACAAAGAAGAGATATGAGGCGAATCAATGTCAGGTACTATTCGTGCAAAAGAACCACTTCTTCGAAATTATTAAAGAAGGTCACAATCTAAGTCAGACGGTTATTTAGTGGGCGAACTTCATCGGTGAATCAACACCCTCTGTACCAGTAAAATATAATTTATTAATGGAGGAAAAAGTTATAAAAGGCTTTCTAAAAACAGGGGGCGCAACGCTTTTATTGGTTCCTCATTCAGAGAACAGATCTTACTTTAGCATTAAAAAATAAATTAATAAAGTGGTTCGTGCTGTGTAAAAGATTATATAGCATCAAAGGAAACACATTAATGGAATAAAGGTAAGGTTATGAAAGTTGTAAAACACAATGAAGATATTGTCTCTGTCATTCAAGGGCGAATTAAATTAAAAATTGGGTTCCAGCTCACTCAAACACTACGTATAATCAATGGTTGTCTCCTAAACACTTGAATACAACCCCTTCGATATATATTATATATATAATTATTATATATAAATATACGTAATATATATATATTATATATTATATTATAAATAATAAATATACTATATGATATATATATTATAGTGTTATATATATATGTTATATATTGTATAATTACTATATGTTATATAATATATATATATAGTATATATATATATATATATATATTAGGATAAAGATATAACTATATATATACTATATATGATAATAGTATTAATATATATATATAATATAGTAGTATATATACTATCATAATGATAAAACACATTATACGTGCTATAAAGTATTACGGGGAACTATAAGACAAAAAACCCTAAAGATATAAAGGAAGCTTTAATAAATACTGGCCTACTGACCTTTGGCGAGGAATTGTTTCTCCTCTTTCAGGCCCAATACTAAAGTAGCAAAAATAAAATGGTTAACACATCATTTAAAAAGGCGAATTAATACATAATAATTTTAATAGTTTGGTTGTTGTAAATAAAGAAGGTTCAAGTTGTTGTATTTAAATTTCTAAGCAATTTAAGAAAGTTTAGAACTAATTAAGACAGTAAAATATTAGTCAAAATCATATATGTGAATATTAGCATCACCAGCAAAAATTGAAGTAGGCTTTTTTGAATAAAGTTTTTTTGATCCTAACCAGTTTGGATTTACAAGAATTGTATAGACTATGTTGTATAACTATATATAGTATACTATATAATATATATAAGTATATATCCTACTAATTTAATATATATATATATATATATATATATATTATATATATATTATATATATTGGTGCCAGAAGACAACGAAGCCACAACAAGTAAGATTAAGCATTCAAGTCTTACAGGGTTCAGTAACATTTTTACAATTTTTGTTCCATTTTTTTCTGCATTCGTCTTTGATGTCGGTCTCATTTTCATTCGAAAACTTGTATAAATATTGTTTTAGATGTAATAACATAGGTTACATGAGACTTGTTTTTGTATCATATTTTAGGTTTTTTAAATTCGTTTTGTTAATTACTTTTTAATATATATATAGTCTACATATAATATAGGGAGTTTTTCCAGTTAGCAATTAGTATATTCATTAATCAGTTTATGAGTGAGGGAGCTCATGCTCGACAGTATACTAGTAAGTATAATAGAGAAATTAAATCTACATATTCTCTCGCTCCAACTACCAATCTCAAAATCACCTGGAGCAATAACCCTCGCTTATACATATATATATTAATATAATATATATATAATTTTAATATTATATTATAAATTAAATATATAATATTAATAATATATAATGAAATATCAATTTAGAATATAATTATATGAGTATATAATTAATGTATTGCGGTTTAAATAGTTAATATGTACCTGGAATTAATTTATTTACCCTAATAAATAATCTGTTTGAATAATATATATATATATATATAATATATATAATATATTATTATATATATTATATATAATATATAATATAATAATATATTATATATATTATTATATATATAATATTATAGTATTAATTAAATATATTATATATATCATATATATATATATATATAATATATAATATATATATAATATTAAATATATATATATATATTAATATATTAATATATTATATATATTATAAGCTGATAAATTGGGATAGGGTAATTCTTTGTTAGAGACATAAAGCTTAAGTCATGTCATTAGAGTGATGCTCACAGCTCTTGTAAGAATATGGATCACTCTCTATTTGCAAGTCTTCTTATCGATATCTACTTATCATATAATATAACCATATTACACTTATAATCTTGAGTCGTATTTGTTAACTTACTTTCAATCATAGTACAGATTAACATGTATATGCATTGTTTTTAATATACATATCAATTGAAGTGTTTGGGCGCCTATAAATTTGTCTCTTTGGAAGATAGGACGTCCATATAATTCTCAGATGGAGCTCTGTCGCATAAGTAGTGGTTCATAAGGGAAGTGCGCTATATATAGGACTTAATAATCTAGTACTCTCTAAGTAATTAGTCATCGTAGTAGTGAGTATTACCATGGAGCCCTCATTTAACAGCTACTACTGAGGAACGCTCTAGAGGAGTCATATAGTTATGGATTATCATCACTGAAGAAGAGTGTACATTTATAATTAGTAATAGGTATTATTTTAATTATTGATCCCAAATGCTCATATTGTTAGTTTTTACGTGATGATTTATATTGTATTGTCTAACTATAGAACGTTTGTGCCTATAATACCTTATTTTAACTTGTCCTGATTGAAATAACCTATATTAATATTTAGTCAAAGTCTATATAATTTATAGGCTCTGGATAGCAAGTTACATATTTAGTCAAAAGTCTATATAATTTATAGGCTCTGGATAACAAGATTACATATTTAGTCAAAGTCCGATAAGTGATTTATTCAGTGGCGTTAATACATCTGCTCTTAGCGCCCTTCAACTAGAGTGACTATATATTATAGATTATACCCCCTTAAATTTTTGAGAAGGTCATAGATTACGTTTTAAAAATTGAAAAAAAAAATCTGTTACTTTGGTTATTTAAGTGCTTAAATAGTGATATTTGACAATTAAATAAAAATTATTATTGAGTTACTAATACATTATATAACAATCTAGTGAAGAATTAATGATCTCATTCTTATTTATACCTCATTGATAATATATATATATAAGAAAAAGAAAGTTCAAAGTATTGATTTAATACAATTATACTGGATAGCAAAAAAAAATATATAAATTAAAAAAATAAAAAAAAAAAATAAAAAAAAATAACCGCTTGATACTATATATTTTACGAATATATTTTGAACTCTGGTCTTTTTCATATATCTAATTAAATTAAGTCACTTAATAATGTGATTAACTTTCAAACACATACGTCTACATACTATATGAAACATCTCGATAAATCGACTCTTTCTCACAATAGAGGTCAGTCGCATAGCTAATTCAAGACTCTATAAAATGGTAGTCTATTTGTACGACATAAGACGTTAGCATTCGTCAAGGATCGTTCGCTCAATCTATTGCTGCCAGAAAATACCGAATAATAAAGGTGAATAGACTTTATCCTTCAGCCCCACAGCGATGACCTTGTGCGTCGTGCTCTATTCCTTTTTCTACTCTTTTTGCTATCACGTGATGATCATGTTAAGGTGTTAATGAATCAGAGTGGCTCATATTTATTCTGAGTGTAAAATATCTTCCCTTACGATGATTTATTGTTTGATAACTTATACCCAATACAGACTCTATAAGATAAATTTCTTTAAACTTACCTGGGATCATCAGACCTCACACAATTGAACCATATGTATAGTGATGCAGTTAGATCGATCATAGATTACCTATCCAATTTATCACTGCGGAAAGCGGAACGATTTGTCAGGAATTTTCGCCAGATGTATGTTTTAGTGTCTACTCTAACCATGGGAACGAAAAGCATAAGAAAAAAACAATGATAATTCCAGTCAAGAATCAGAATAAATCTCAAACTTTTACCTATATATATATATATATATTACCATTTTTATATTAAAACTTTCATAAAAAAAATGATGTTATCAATAAGATCATAAAATAAGATTGCTATATAGCTCCAATGCTCCCCTGCATTCATTTGTTCTCTATATCACAAGTAATTCCATTCTATAAAACCTCCTATCAATATACATAAAAATAATAATCTCCTATTGTTAAAACAATAATACAAGTATAATACCTACTCAACCCCAAAGGAATCAAAACCTACTGATAATGATTGTATTATAAAGAAAAAATGCTGAAAAATCAATAGAACTTACCGCCCGTAAATTTATTTGTCTCGAATTTTATAATAGTATATATCATATATCATAATTATGGAGATAAGTAAACTCGCTAGGACAACCTCTTATTATGGAAAAAGCATGCAACTATTGGGTGTGTAAGTTTTAGAGAGACATTATCGTAGATCCTTCTGATCCTTACACTGCTAATGTTGTGTTTATGATCAGATATAAATTACTATAATACTCAAGAATCTACAGTGAGAGTGTTTGATATTATACACACATTTCTACTCACATTAACATGGCGATAGCTTTATTTCACAAATACTAGACGATCATTAAAGAAAGAAAGTAAATTATAAGTAAGGATGTGACATAATCACCAGATACTCATAATACCGTACCTCACGAAATATAATCAAAAATAATAAAATAAAAAAAAATAAAAAAAAATAAAAAAAAAAAAAAAAAGCGGGCTTTTTTACTACAAGATAATAAGAATTCTACAATCTACCCCTACCCTTTACCAAAGAGTGAAAAATACTATATCAATAATAAACTTAGAATCATATTAGTTAAGCATATTAATTAAATTAGTATTAAAATATTAATTCTTAATTAATTGGGAATGATAATATAATTTATTTAAGTATCACAAATTCAGAGTATTTATTAAGTAAATAATTAACATATCCAGATATAATAACAATGGTTCCTAAAATTAGATTGTGAGTAATAATATTTCTGTAATGATAGTTATAAGTTTGTAACTCAATTTAATAACTATATATTTTTTATAAATATTATATAAAATTATGAAAATAATAATATAAAATATATTATATATATATCATCACTATAGTTCAAATAATAAATACTATTTTAGATGCTAAATTTCTTATTAATAATTATAATTATTATATATTTTAATTATATTATAGCTATGAGAGAAAATTGAATTAAAATAAATAATAATTTTTTAATAATGTCATAGACTTGCTTGCCTATAAATGCTGCCCATAATAGCGGTGTTGTAAGAGAATTTAGATCCTTATACTGTTTGTGTCAACTGGAAGCAGAATAAACATAGTGTTGGACAGAGATAGGTTCTATCCGTAATTCAAGAACTCTCTTTCTTATATCCGAGTTGTGTCAAAGTTATTCGCTCTTTGTATATATATTCGCGTGAGATATTATTTATATAGCCATAGTACTATCAAATATACTATATAGGTATATATTTATGACTATTATATTGTAGATATGTGGATCTAACTATGAGTAAAAATGTTGTTGATGAGGACAACGCGCGTGCTCGGAGAGTTCGTTGTATATAATAGGTAGCGAAGAGTCAGTTGTGCCCAGTTCTGTTATTTCCGCGCAATTTGAAATTACTCATTAGACTTAATATTAAACTCCGTGTGTGTAATTAATAATCTATAGATACTATAATAATAATGTTATTCAGATAGTGATTTAAGAATAATTTATTATATAATATAATTTCTATATATATAATCTAGATATTTGAAGTCCAAAATGGCAAATGAGTTAAAAAGTTTCCAAAATTATTGTAGTGCATTGTCCTATATAATATCTTTTTATCACAGCAACAAGAAAATTAATAACATATATATTTTTATTAAATAATGATCAATGATTTATTAAAGCCAAATATTAACATTATTTTTAAATAAGTTATAAATATAGTTATTTAATTTCTAACCTTATATATTTTCTATATAGACTGCTTCAATACCCCTAACTTCTTTATTAGATTTTTGCTCCATTCTGTATTTCTGTGCATTGATATTTTTCATTTTACAATATTAATTTTATCATATAGATAGTTTAATTCTCATATTGTCTCTTCACCGTTATATGGATTAGTTTATATGTGAGCGTTAAAATAACATACAAATATACCCATGTAAAAATAGTAAAGATTCTATAAAAATGCGTGTGACAGAGCCGTGGCTTTGTACTGATTACACGTTCAGTCGAGATAATCGAGGAGTCCGATTTATCAATATGGTGGCGTCTGAGTAGCGAAGAGTATTCGGTAGCGTGTACATAACCTCTACTCGCTCGAGAGTACCAGAAGATTAAGTTGTTCATATGAACTTTTGTACTCAAATGTCACGATATATTTATTAGCACTCACTCATATTCCGTAGAGAGGGAGTCGGCTACTAGGATTATTTCACTATTCTCTTTCTCTCTAGTGTAGAGATAGCCACATTATGAGGACAACACTGTCCTCAGAGACATAGACGCCCGACGCAGGGGTATATATTGACCTGGAGTTTTTGCTGCTATGATGGACACATTCAGGCTTAAGTACCCTTCCGAAAATTCTAATTCTTTATTCTTATTGCATGTGCCATTGGTTATTGATAGTGAACTCTAGATAAATTAATTTATTTCTAAATAAAATGATTTAATCTCTCTCTGTCAGAATATCCTCATGTAGGAAGCGAAGTTACGTTCCTCACCTCTCTCGTTCTCTCTTCTCCTCGTCTCTCACTACACTCTCTCTCTCACTCAGGAAATTTTCAAAATTCATGAATTGAAATGGTTTCAGGAAATTTTAGTGGCTATACGCGTCTTATACTCTCTCTCTCCTACTTTCTCTGCATACTCGTCATTTTCGTGATGAGATACAATTGCGTCTGAGTACCTCTCACGCTCTTCCTTCCTTACCACATCTCTTCTCAGAATTTCCTTTATTATAATAATCTTTTTAACTTAAACATCAAAAATTAAATTATCATCCATTTCAATATCAGTAGCTTAAGTCAATATTAAAAATTAACTATATTATCATTGAAATGCTTTATGATTCTTTATTTATAATAAATTTGTAAAATTTACCTTCAGTTGAACGATATGTAGTTTTGAATATAGAAAATTTATATAAATGTCATATACTTATTTTTATATTGGACTATTAGATATTTTTTTTAATTACTTCAATGACATTTATATTCAAAATTTAAAGTTCACGAGAAAATCAGAAGTACACACTATGGCGATACAATACTTAATTCAAGTCTGCCAACGCCTCCTCAGATATAACTGATAGAACACTAAATAGGTACTTAATAGAATATATCGTTGAGAGTAATATATCTCATCTTAATATTTCTTAAACGTCATTAAAAATCAGTGACTTTTTAATTATATAGAGGAATAATCATTAACAATATCTATTTTTTTATATAAATTAATAATGCATTATCAAGTTCCATAACATGATCATATCTCATATTATGTTCTAATATCCTATACTATATTCTTATATAAAATATAAAAATTAACATAAAATATTATATATATATATGTCTATTTATTTTTTATCTATCATTCTATCTTCAACAGCGTGAGTTTTCATACAGACAGTGTTCTTGATTATTAAAATCTATATAACATGTCCTTATTTGTAATCCTATAATACAAATATTTTTTTTATACCGCACATCTATGTCATGTTTTAATTATACAAGGACGAGTATCATGACAAGCATATACCAAAGAGCCTCTACAGTCATAAGCGCGTATCCTGACATACGCTCACATACCTTTACCTACATTGCAAACCTATGCAACTAGTTTTCCGTCTTCCCCGTGGGACGAAGTTAAAACAGCAAGTTCTTGACAATAATTGGATTTAGGCGCGTGAATAGATATAATTAATCATATTCGCCTATTTATTTGATAATTGGTGCCAGATGCTGAAAATTGTGCATGTTATATATATTAATGAAGGTATGTGAATGTGCCATACTTTAAGAATTCCAACAAAAATCGGTATTTTGTGTCCTGTCAACTTATAGCACAAAACGCTGTTGTAGGTATACGCTAATTAAAAATAACGATGTGACACAAAATGTCTGGTCTATATTCATTTTTTTCTCACCAACATCATTACTCTCTATCGCTCTGTTCTACTAAAAATCCTTTTCTCGATATATATAGAATTGAACACATGATAATCAGTGTATATAGATATAATAGTATAGTTAATGGCAATAGTCACACTCCAAGTCAATTGAATTAATGAAAACCAAATTGTGAGCAAAGCTGATCATCAAAGAGTATGTGAGAAGAAAGGGGCTCTTTTTACTCTATACTATACGAATATAAAATGATCATATGGGATGTCTGGATTAAAAGTGAATAAGAAATATACTACCCATAATTTAACAGTATAATTCTAATCTCCATTTTACTACCGCATTAAGCAAAATACAAATTTTCACGAATACTATGTATAACATAGCCGATTGAAGCCGAAGCGACAGTACGCATTGTTTCTGTTGTGGGTAATAAAACAACTCGAGAACGCGAATATTGCTGCCATCAACCACCATCTCGTGACCAAGCAGGCGTTTAACCATAGCAAGACCTTCGGAACTGATAGGGAAATCTAAAAATTGATTATAGCTCATTAGATATTAAAATCAATAAATATATCTTACGAAGAAGGGAAGAAGAGGAATAATCATTTAAATTAACTTTTTCGATTCAAAAGGAAGTATTTATCAGAAGTGTGTAATGATAAGCATCTATTTGCTAACATTATTTAGAAAAATTAATGAGGGATATAATAAAGCTCTCAACACTAAAATAACTTACGACGGAAAAGGTTTTACTCTTTATTGATCGCTCAAAGTAAAAAAGAAAAATTTATATTTTAGCTCTTAGATGTAAGTGCGACTTTGAAGAAAATAAATAAGTTATTGATACGAAGAAAATATCACAGCGGAGACGACATCATAAGAAATGAGGTTTAGGAAATTGAAACTAATGGAATACGGAGTAATAGTTATATAGTACTGTAACGAGTATATACATATCGTACAGTTTAATAAAATACGCTATACGAGTTAATTAATATATATTATATTTCGAGTACCCATAGTTTTTTATAACTCAGTTTTTCTTCTCTCTCCCTACATTAGTGCTCTTCTGTTCTTCCTCCACACTTACACACTCTCAGGCGCGATTTTAAATATATAAAAGCAAGTAACTAGGGTATGGAGAAGGTATGTCGTGAAAACAGATATTAACACATCATAGTATATGTAGTCACCTCATATTTCAGGTTTACTGAGTCTAGACAATCCTTTCCAGACCCGGGATCTACCATATAATTCACTAAGCTAATTAGAATACAATAAATTTTGATTAGAGTTAATATGAATCTTTTAGTGAGACAAACATTATGACATGTCATAAATATAATGACTGATGCAGCATTCTAGATAAGAGTAGTCTAATTATGCATAGTCTTCACTTAGTCAATATTAATCACAAACTATTAAAATAACTTCTGGTGAATATATATCCTATAACTTATATTCATAATTACATAATATCTGTTAAACATTATGTTATAAAAAACTGTGTATAGTTGTATTTGGTGATGCCTATAATTATCATCTCCTATCCAGGAAAGGATACGTAAATACCAAAACAGAGGAGCTGGATTGGCGGGAAGTGTGCGCAACAAATAGGGGTACACTCTAGTATCAAGATACTTTACGTGAGGTGAGTATATTATGGAGGTTCCTAACCATATAGCTCACTTGGGACGCTCTAGAGGAGTATCTTATGCTTAGGATCTATTACTACGAGATAGTATAAGTGGATTCATTTTAGAATAGGTATTTCTTGCCGCACAAATCTCATAATTTGTTATAAAGTTAATTTCGTTATAATATATTAT
>JABUQX010110350.1:0-23524 GCA_015478945.1 Trachelipus rathkii | reverse complement strand
TAAATAATAATAATATATATATATAATATATATATATAATTATATTAATATAATTATTAGATAATATAAAAAAAACTAATATTATATACCAAAGGTACACCAAAGCAAACCTAACTATTGGAGTTTAGTAAGGTACAGGTTTCAAAGCAAAAATGCTATTGAGATATAAAACTATCGAAGCAATGGCTTGAAACTGTCCGAGACTGTCTTCTAATAATTTATGAAAGAGGCAAAAGAAAACGGAACGAGTAAAAGCCTCCATGTACATTTTAAATGCGAAGCGACACGCTTCTTTACACGTCGATAGTTTCGTTCTCGCATGTAAATTTTCGTCTAATTAGTTGCAAATTTATCTTCCGGAACGAGCATTGCGCCATGTCGCGATTCCTGACTTTTGGCGTGTTCCTTAACATGAGCCACCCCTGTAAACATTGCCAATCTGTCTACTACTCCCTATTGTCCGAGGAGGTCCTGTTCTCATAGCCATGCCCTTTTCCGTTGTGATTGAGATGATCGATTCAAAGCTCAGTGAATAATCGAACAGGAAATTGAAATCTTCACAATGCCTTGCTTTGTGGGGAGGTCCATCTGGACTTTTAGTTAAGCCCGTACATGTCTAAACGGCACGCTGTCAAATGGTCGAGTCCTGGGCGCAAGTAAATTTTTTTCTCTATTACGTTGCAAATTGTCCAACAAGCATATGCCAGTCGGACTGCCTTTCCACGTTGGGTCGGTTTCTCTGTTAAAACACAAATGTATACACCCCTGTTAGAAAGCGGGACCCCGCGCCAGGATCCAACATCCTTCGGGTATGTTTTTAAAAAGGACGACGTGTCAACTGCTAGATAGCGAAGCAGGAAGGGGAAAACTGTATTCGAAGGTACTCCGACTGGATTCGTTTGGCGATTGACTTCGTTTTTAGGAGAGATTAGAGTGTTATTAGTTTTCATCGCTTCTTGCATGCGTCCAATTTTCCTATATCTGCAAAGTTTGACTTTAACCACATATTCTTGTCTATTTGATTATAAATTATTAATTATATGTTTACTAACTATAAAACCCAGTGGTTTACTGACAACCCACTCACAAAACAATTCGAATATCGTATCACTATGATAGTTATTACTATTAAACTATATATAATATATTTATTATATATCTATAGTATATATTGACATATATATATATTCATTCTATATTAGACCATACATACTTTGAAAATTACTAAAAAATGTTCATATTATATTATATATATATATATTAAATATATATAAAATATAGTATATATTAAAATTATTTATATAATATATATATCATATAGATTATAATATATTATCTATAATATATTATCCATATACTAAATCTTAAAGACCAAGTATAAATTATAATACAGTATCGAGATATGATAAAGTATATAGAATATATAATATATTCTTACTATTGTATATAATAACTAGCTAGTAGTATATTCAACTATATGTTTAATATATATAATTATGGTTATATTATATATTTTTATCTATATTATTTTATTAGTAATATATTTATAAATTATATATAGTCAATATAGAAAAATGATTAATAACTAATGCTGCATATATACAATTATACTTATAATAATAGCTAAACTTTATACTATATAATAAATGTATTAAGTACACAATATTAAAAATCACTTCGGCTTCTGTATAGTATAATATATATCTAGTATATAGTAGTATCAGTATATGAATACCTATTATCCGCTATTTATTGAATTACTATTACTATCCCTATATAATATTATAGACAGTATATTGTATATACTACTAATATCATACCCTAAGAAGGGAATGGTAGCTATAGTTTATATTTATATATAAGTTATATCATATATATATACATATTATATATAATCTTATGATATATATATAATATAACATATATGGTAATAGTAGCACAGAGGCTTCCTATAAGCACAAATTTATACGTCATATATAATATATATAAAAATATTATATTACAATTATATAATATTTAAATATATTACATATATGATATATATATATACTTAATATATTATATAATACACTATATATATATATTCTGTATGTTTATATCTATTATATTAGGTTTATGAATGTTTATTATATAATATAAATCTATAGACTATATAAAGAAAGTAATTATATATCATGTATAATTTATATTCTACATAAAATGTATTATCATATGTTATTATTTATAATATACTATATATTATTAGTTAAGTATATATAGATAAATAACAGATGTGGTAGATATATATATAAATAAGACTATTTATATACTGAGTACGAATTATATATATATATATAATATATGTATATTATATATTATATATATATATATATAATATATATATATTATTCTATGTGAGTTACTTATACGTTAATTATCTATATAGATACAATATATATATTTTATTATATTATATATACTATTATAAGTGGAATACATCAGTAGTAATATACGTATAATATAGATATGTATATATATAATATATTATTATATATATAGTTATATATATATATATATTTATATTATATATAATATATATATATTTATAAGATGGCACATTTGAGAAGTCCATTATAGATTAATTTTAGATGGAGCTTGTAAAAAATGTTTCTGTAATTATTATATATATATATTATATATATATATATATATATTATATATATACTATAGTATTTTTAATACTAATTATAAATATAATATATATATTTAATATATTATATTATATATAGATTATATATATTATGTAGTATATAGATTGTTACGATAATATACTCTAGCTATAGATGATGGCTGCGGTACTTCGGAACTTCTCTCCTCGACAGTCGTGAATCAATCGAGAACCGCGAGAATTATCTAAAACCCATACCTTTACAAATTAAAATATCTCAATTACTTTATATATTTAGAATGACTTTCAAAAATATAT
This sequence comes from Trachelipus rathkii, assembly GCA_015478945.1. Classification (NCBI taxonomy): domain Eukaryota; kingdom Metazoa; phylum Arthropoda; class Malacostraca; order Isopoda; family Trachelipodidae; genus Trachelipus; species Trachelipus rathkii. The sequence continues at coordinate 20,559 of JABUQX010110350.1, read as the reverse complement.
TTGAACTACTACAAATTTCTATATGACTATATATGTTATATATTATAGTATTATAGGTTTATTCTATAAGTATATAGTATTAATATATTCGTATTATTATAATTTATATTACTATTATCTATATATATATAAATACTGTACTATATTATATATATATACTATATATATATATATATATCATATATACATATTATATAGCTATACGATATATAGTATATATATTATATATAATAGCGTCTTATATATGTATATATAATTATAATAGTTACTAAGTATATAATAGATAAATATTAGAATAATTGTTATTTTATATATACATATACTGTATATATATCTATGTATTATATATATGAGACAAATATATACTATATAATATTTTTATATACTATATGCAGAGAAGATATAGCATTAGTATTAGGGGGCGTATATTCGTAAGTTACTATGTATAGTATACGTAACTAGAATATACCGTGTACCTGTAGTGTCTATGAGGGTATACTAGTATTACTATTATTATATATATATATATATGTATAGCTACTATACTATAAATATAATATATTAATGTATATAAATATGTATATATAAACTATATAATGATATAATTCATCCTATATATCATATAATAATGTTAATACCTATAAGTAGGATGATCAACATTTCTCTATATCCTAGTCGTAATTGGTAAAATCTAATTCAAACCTAAGGTATAACGAACAGTAACTTATAAAACTACTTATTAGATGATGCCTGCAACAGGGGATACTTCTGAAAACGTTATCTCTACCGACAGTGAGTTGGGAACAACTCGACTACCCTTCGTAAGCATATTAAAACACCATTACTTTACACATAAAATATCATCAGAAGACTGACTGCAGTGAAATTTTTTATAGAGAAGGATTTTAGCAACTGACATTAAATTCCATGAAAAGAAGCGAAAGAATGTTAACTGAAAATAAAATATTTTTTGTCGCGCAAATCTTTGTTTTGAATTTTCTCAGAACTGAAACGAATCTGATATTAAAGCTAGGAGTTTCTTTGTGAACTAGACTTAAAATGAATAACAACGCTGTCGAACAGAAATCTGGGTCGGAGTCAGATATTTCAACAGTTTCAGGAATCCTCCTTTGTAGAATTTTGTCAGGAAATGGCGTGAAGAGTACAAAATTTGACAGGCATAATAGGGAAAAAATTGCGAGCACGCAGAATGCGATTGAAAAACTAAAAAGACAATCTGCTTAGTAAAAGACATCACTAAAATCTTCTAGAAAAAATCAAAGTAGAAATCTCTCATAAGGTCATTAGATGTTAATAATCGTAAAATCGACGAAATCAAAGTTAAACGTTAAGAGGCGAATCAATGCTATCCTAAATTTGCAAGATGCCGCTTGTACCATACAGCTTTGACCTCCTATTCAGTAGAATGCTAGAGCATTGTGTTTCGGATTTATTGAGAATGTCTTTTTATTTAAGAACAAAGTGTTTTGCACATTGGAATTCAGCATTACATCTGGCCGCTGTTCAAGTGAGAAATTATTTTAAAATAGGAAAATAAATTATTTGTATATATAAAAATTTCTATTCTTATTATTTATATATTGAAGGAGGCTCAATTAATATAATGATAGTATCTATTCAATAACAATAATGATAGTATATCATTAATAGTATAGTGTATACCCCATAGCGTAGCGTAGAGCTGACTGGTTTGTGCTCCGGTATTATAACACTATAGTGGATTATAAGTCATAATACTAAATCGGATAGTCACACTGAATTTGTCCGGTATGTATATACTGAGCATAATTCACCTAACATATATGATATACTTATATATATATATGTATATATGATATATATATATATATAATATATATATAATTATATATATAATTATATATAGATAATATATATAATATATATATATAATATATGTGTGTCATATATTAATATATAGTACCTAACCACTATACAGGTAGATGTTAATATATATATTGTATAGGTAAATTAAATGATAATCGAGGTTTAGTAATATAGTGATCATAAGTGAAAAGCATATAGGGTAATGCTGAAGTACATAGATAAATATATAGATGGTATTCGTACTATAAAATTTAATCGAATACCACTTGTTATATATGTTCAGGTTTCATAGTTCAACGAGGAATGTGATTCTAGTAGTATAGCCGATATTACGAGCGGTCGGGTGTAATTATATAATATAGTTACGGTATATATAAGTATATACTATTTACTATATAATTAATATAATATATATACTATATATATTATATCATATAGATATTATAGATAATATATATATATATGTGTGTATATTATATATACTATATAATTTATATTATATATATACTATATATATATATATATATTTATATTAATATGTAATATATATATATTTATATAGTATTATAATTATTAATAACTATATAATATAACTATTCGTATATAAAATATTCTTTGAATAAAATTGTTATAATGTTCAGCTCATAGTTCAACGGAATTATTTTAACTTAGGATGAATCTAATTAAATATATATAATATATATATAATAAGTTAGGGATAGTATAATAGTATATATATATCTCGATAGTACATATTCAGGTCTGTCTCGTAACTCAGCGATCGATGCTTAGTCGGTGAAGGATTCGAACCTGTACGTACGAATTGAATAATTTTCTTTCGTATACTATTATTTACTGGCATAATAGATAGATGATTATATATATATGATTATATATATCATATAGTTCCTTAAAATTATATATTTTATAGTACTATAATAATAGAAGACGTTATCATAATTATATTTGATATATATAACCTATAGACTTTCGTATTCATATATAATGAGTGTATTACTGAGAATCATACCTTAAGTAAGTATATAAGTGACTAACCTTCAATAGCATATGGTAGTATTTATATTTATATAATATATATTGTAAGTAATATTTTATACTATATATATTACGAAAAAATATATAAAAATTATATTACGTAACATGTCAACAGTTCATCGTCTTGTTGACTTATTATATTTGAAGAATTTTTAAATTCTTATTTTCTTCTTCTGAATAAAGATGTCATTAAACAAACATTTAAATTTCATTCATACCCTCAAAAATTTTGTTATACAGAATTAATGATTCATGCCTGGTAAATGGAGAAGAATAAAACAAGTTTGCGGGAAGCGGAGCCAGGAGCCGGAAGCGAACAATTGAAAAATGCGGAGCCGGTGGCAGCCGGTAATTTTAAAAATGTGGACCGGAACCGGACCGGACCGGAGTCGAGTTGGGTTATGAGGTTAAAAATGCTTGAGCCGGAGGCAGTAGTTGGAGCGCGGTAATTTTAAAAATGCTTGGATCCGGAGCCGGATTCTTTCCAGAAAAAATTGCCGGTCTCCGCAGCCCTGAATAGTCTTTGGACTCTCCTTATCAACCTTGTATTCTCACATTTTGTATCTCGTATTTTGTCCACAGACCTGGAATTGGTTTATAATACAGAAAATCTTCGGTCTCTTTTACATATTCCTACGTGACGGGTGATGTAAAAGCATAGGGTATCGAATACTTTTGTAGATCTCCGACAGACTTGTCTCTTGGTAGAGATCTTTTATGATGATATCTTACGCGATATTAAAAACTTTTTACGTCATTAAATACATACTCTACTACTAAACTACTTACTACTACTACCTACTACTTTTTACTACTACTACTACTACTACTAGCCTAATATAATAATAATAATAAAGAATAATATAATAATAATAATTAATTAATAATAATAATGAATAAATAAATAATAATAATATAATATAATATAAATAAAATAATATAAGCATAATATTAATTAATTATATAGAGAATTTAATAATTAATAATGAATGAATTGATATAAATTATATAATTAATATAGTAATACTAATAATAATCACGTAAATAATAATAATATAATAATAATAATAATAATAATATAAATAATAATCAATAATAATAATAATAATAATATATAATAATTTTATAAAATTATAATAATAATAATTAATACATATATAATAATTAATAATAATAATTAACAATTGAAAGCTACAGGTGCCAATCGCCTCGTATGATGCGCTGTTGTCAAACATACCAGTTTGTCTATCGCAAAGCTTGAGATTGTTATACTTGTTAATGTTACCAGTTTATTCATGCTTAATGTATGTCAGTTATGTTTGGTAACATATGTTTTTAGTTCAGGAATATTATGTTAGCGTTTATTCGCTGATCTGTATGTTCGATAGGTTATTTATTGAGTTTGACAGAGAATTTTGTTAATTTTCACGTCTATTCCATAGTTCAAAATGCATGGTCTACTATTATATATAACGACACTTGATGATGTCAGATATCAATTCATAGTTCAGATGCTGGTATCTTTGATAGTGGACACTTGCTATCATATTATTATTATATATTATTATTGTATAATATTTTTTGTTTATTATTACTTATATTATTATTATATTATATTATTATATTTATTTATATTATTTATTGATTCATTGATTAAGAATGCCGTTATGTATATTATCAATTACTCCAGCAGGTGCCAACCACCCTTCAATGCACTTAAATACATGTTATCTGAGTTATTTCAAATAGCATCATAGTTATGATATTCATTATTATTACAAGTCAGATGAATAACTTTTGTATTATCTCCAGAACGAAAATAAATTATAACTGAAAATTATTAATTGTCAATCTCGCTTATTATTATTATTATATTTTTCGTTATATTGTGTTATTATTATTATATTATTTTTGATATTAGTATCTATTTTATTATTAATATTATTATCTGTCGGATCAGATCTTATATATTATGACTTCCGTAATGTCTAATACTTATTGTGACGTTGTTGACGGTTCGAGTCCGGTCGCAGATGAAATTTTTTTCTTAGTTGTATTTTATCTTAATTACTTTATTGCATTTATCGCAACTTAAGAATATTTTTCCAATTATTCGATCGGCTAGATTGCCCTATATATCATATCTTGGTGTATGCTCCTGCGTAATCACGATTTGACAACTAGCAGAATGCTGTACCCTAGTAGGGTAACAAGCACGCCTATCTATGATTTAAAATAAGGTACCTTTTCAAAGCATGACATTTCAAATTAGCAGCGAGACTTGAGAAAACTGTTCCGAAATACCTTCTTTTTTTAGTATTATTTATTATTTATTATTGTAATTCTATCATTATCAGTATTTATGACAAAACTCGGATAGTGTGATCTTTTTAGAGCCTTCTAGTTTCATAGTGTTATCTAAACGCGACCTGTTTGCGATGTCGATCCTGGACGCATGAAAAATTTTTCATCATCTTATTCTTATTATTGCAAATTTTATCGCAAACAAGCATCTATTTCTCCATAGTGATTATTTAATTCGGACATTTTGTGCTCCAGTATAACCCTAGGACAAACCCCATCAACAATGCCAGTACCCGAGCAGAATTCATAATATCTGTACCTTTCTATCTGTACCTCTTATTCCATGATATACCATATGTCTCTATTACTTGACTATTAGCAACATGGTAATAGTATTATTCATCATCACCCCGTCATTGTATAGACCCCAGCACACATCATTAGCTCTTATTCCCATTTTGCAATATTCCACTAAGGATTTATTCATACATAAGTGCCAGATTAGTTCTATTTGCCTTTCGCATTCACACAATTAATCATATCCTAATCTTAAAAACAGTCTATTGCATTCTCATCCTGGCCTTTTCATTCCACCATAATCTTCTTTATATAATAGAATGATACTCAACATTATCTTATTTTATTTAATTTCTGTTCCCAGATATTACTGCTCTAACCATCTAACATTACTTTACATAATCTAAGGAATTATCCTCACTCAAAACCATAATCCCTTACTCCTATTCTACAGTTACTATTCAAACACCCTTCCTTCTATTTACACCACCTCGGTCCAAATCTCTCATCTAACTAATTCCCCTAAAGCTATTTCAATTCGCCAACACTCAAAACTTAAATATCTATCCCATTTTAATAAATTAATGTGTTTATTTAAGGGCTACATTCCTTATTATCTTCCATTACATTTCTTATTTATTCATTACTATTTTCATTTCAGTTCATTAATTTCTTTATTTAATACATATCCACTATCTTATTTTATGTATTCTTATCTATTATCTTCAATCTCTCCCAATCTATTTACTTATTATATTACCTTATTCAACTAAACCAAAATCAAAATAATATATTACTTATTTAATCTTAATAGTATTATATTATGATTATTATTATTTATTAATTATATTTAATTCATTACTATATAATTTTATTATTATATAATTATTATATATTATTATCATAATTAATTATTATTATTAATTATATTATTATTAATATATTATTATATCTAATTTATTTATAATTATATTTAATTATCATTTAATTTCTATATTAATTATTATTATTTCTATTTATATGTTGTTTAATAATATTGATTATAACATTTAATTAATTAAATATTTATTATTATATTATATTTAATATTTATTATTAATTATATTATCTATTAAGTTATTATATTTTTTAGATAATATTTATATATCATTATTATTATTTAATATTTATATATTTAGTATGATATGTACTATTATGGTTGTCTTCTGAGCTTATTATTATTATATCCTTTTATTTATAATTTAATTCATTTGATATAAATATCCTTCTTATTTCATTATTCATCAATTTAAATTTATTATAATTAATATTTATAATAATTATATTTGTGTAAATATGAATTACTAAAAATCTATTATATATATATATATCTCTACTGTATTATTATTATTATTATTTTAATTTTATATCAGTATTATTATTATTTTAATTTGTTATTATATTAATATTTATTTTATTTAATTATTATCATATTTGATTATATTTACTTAATCACTTTAATATATTAATATTATTTTATATTTCATTATTTAATTATTATTACTAATATATAATATATATATTATCAATATATATAATTATATTCTATTTATATATATATTATATATAATTATATTATATTGTAATTAATGCTTCGTATTTAATTATATATTGATATATTATACTATATTTCATTTATCATAAATATAATATTATTTTTCTATTATTACTATTATTTTTTATTATAATTATATATTAATTATTATTTATAATTATTAATTCAATTTATTATTATCATATCATTCATTTAATATTAATCTAATTTTACTTATTTCAAAAATATTCTTATGATTATATATTATTATTTATAGATTATTATGTATTATATATATATATATCATATATAATTCATCTGCGACTCTAATTATTCTTATTCAATATTTGGTGAGGAAGCTAAAATAAAGTAATATATATAATACCTAATATTATTATTAATTTAGAATTTATTATATTTTTATTATTATTATCTAAATTATTATTATTATTACTTTACTAGCTATATATTATTATATTATTATTTATTTATTCTTTAACATATTTTAATTATTATTATTATTCATTATCCATATGATTATTATTTTATTCTTTTCAATTAGTCTCTCCATATTTATCAAATTCCCTATTTATGATTAAATTTCTTTTACAACCCAAAAGAAAAAATAAATATCTTATTTATTCATCTCGGTCTATTCTTCATACTTATTATTCCGGGATCTATTTAATGTTCTGCATACTGTATTAATGTATATTTACGAATATTATTAATTATATTAATTCTATATAATATTATTATATATTCACGTTTATCATATTATAAATATTTTTTGAACTATATTAATTATTAATTTAACTATTAATTAATAATTTATTTATTTATCTGTTTTCATATATTACTCCCGTCGTCTGTGCAGTGTTATCCATATATTCACTGTAAGCTGATTATATATCGTACGGTTACCTGTTCCTGCGACTATTTTGGAAAGATATTTGTTTTATATGCATATCTTCTATTCTGTATCATAATTAATAATACTTTCATCTATCTAATTCTAATAATATAATTATTTATTTATTATTATTATTTTATTATTATTTTTTATCTATGAGAATCTCTCTATTTTTATGTAAATCTCTTCACTATGAATACCGCTAATCTGTATTTCCAGTATCGATCTCGGAATTTCTATATTTGGATTTTTTGCTACCTCATCACCAATTATTATTTTTTTGTTCCAACTTTTCTGTATGATTTTACATTGACATATTAATTTTTAACAGTCTATTAATTAATTATTATATTGCTTTTTGCAAGTATAATTTATAATTATAATCCTTGCTAACTTCTAGACTCGTTTTCCGTGAAATTCGTTTAATACTCAGCACAACTTCGATATACTTATGATCTGATTATGATATACAATTAGTCCATCTCTATGCTAGTCATTTATAAGAAGTACACAATTAATCATTTTCTAATACGAACAAATAGCATAAGGATATTATTATCTTTGAAAAATTTTTATAATAGTAATATACCTACTCTCGGGTGTCCTTCGTCCTAACGAACCAGACAGGCGTGTGTTTGCAGTTGGGACGTTTATCTCTATATTTGCGAAATACTGTGATTGTTTAAAGATAGGGATCCTCTCTCGCTCACTGATGTACTGCCTTTCTTATTAATTATAACTTTATTCAATTAATTTAAAAAATTTACTATGATAGCCAAAATTCTTCCATACCCACGCACCTACAGGTGCTCCCAGGATACGGTTCTTTTCTCTTAACCTTCTTCTCGCTTCCTGATCGACTCTATAAGTTTTATTCATTATTATTTTAACTTTAAGTTAAAAATAGCATATTTGCTCTATTTATCGATTCATTTTCTATTATTGCAAACATTTTTCGCCTTAAGATATTTTTTTGAAAGAATTAAATTCCATAATTTTAAGTGCATCTTCATCTTCTCTGCTACTTATTATCACTAATTCTACTCGATCTATTCATTCTTATCGTCTCTATTCATTCGATGTATTACTTGACTAATATGTATCATTATTACTATATTTTGAATAATTTCATATATTATTCTATTTCTATCAATATATGCGTTTCAATTACTCCATAAAATTAATATTTCTATTATAAATATTTTTAAATTCTATATCCCAGATATACTCGTAGCTTCCAGTTATTCTTGCTTCCTTATTGCATTCTCTATGTAGTTTTTACCTGATCCGATTATCTATAAAGTTGTTATCTGATACTATTTTTGATATAATAAATTTTTTTTACGATGTTATAAACATTCTTCATTAATTATTCAAATATAATTATATTTCAACCTTCAGATTATATAGATTAATATTATTAAATAATATTTTTTCGTAATTAAAATATATATATTACCTGTGTATTCAGGTAAACAGATACAGGTGTATCCTCCCTCTTTTCTTAGACAAGTTCCAGCCCGGCTCCTTATCTCCAATATCTGAGTTATACTTGTATTATCATCTGATTTCTTGCTAATATCATTACTTATTGAATATATTATTATTTGATTATCAATCAATTCTATGATTCTTGATGCATAAAATTGTGTCGTCTATGAAAATATCACAATATTCTTATGAAAATGAGCAATGATTATCCGCATTACCAATGATCTCGGTCTCTCTCTTGAATCCTACACAAGATGATAAATGTGACGTATGTATACAGCTCGATCACGTATTATCTACGAATTCTACTACATATTGAATAAATTTTTTCCAGTATTAGCTGCTCTTTAGCATATTTAATAAATTTATATTCAACCTATAAAAAATTTTTTTGTACATAAAATATTAGCTAGATACCCAGTTCCGCTCTGTTCCTGCTCTGGATTCCGCTCTCATACTCGGCTCCAGTCTACGACTTCACCTTTCTAGCGACTCCGTGAGGATATATCAATATTATCAGCTGACTAACGTTCTGTCACTATTTAAAATTTATTTAGAGCACGTATTCGTCAATATAATTTTCATCTAAAAATTAAATATCATTCTTTCTCAAATAAATTAAATTTTATATATACTATATTATACTATTGCCCAGCGCTTTAACTCTTAGCTCACGATACGTGATCATCCGGACTTGCAGAAACTCGATCGTAGATATCCGCACTAAAGGATTCTTGCTACTAATTGATAAATCTAGATACAAGACGTCTTCTATGTCAAAACAATTTATTCATCTAAAATAAATTATTTTCTTAAAAAATTATACCCAGAATATTCTAGGTACTATCGAATATCCGTACACTCCTAATATACCCGGATCCTGTGTATATCCCTGTATAGTCCAACTATAAAGTATTCTGCACTATTTAATAAAAATTATAATATACTAATTATTAATACTATAGACCTTCAATATTTTTAAGAACTTCTATTACAAAAAAATTTTATCACCTAAAAAACAAATTATATATTCGAAAATAAATCTAATAACTACTAGTACCGTCTCTCACTCGCTTCTACACCGATCTCCCGGCTACCAGTATACCGATCCGAGATCCGACTAAGTGAATTTTTAATGCACATATATATTGAAAATTGTTCACGTGCGTTTATTCATGCTATCAAATTTTATCACTACCTTATTACTAAAAATATAATTTTTAATAATAAAATCATACCCATATCGCCCTTAGCTTAACACGCTTCCGGTACTCTTCCTCCGAGCTCCCGCTCCGGCTACTCATACGAGCTCCGCTCCGTAGTATCTCTAGCTCGCTCCGTTCAGTACTCCGTCTCCGGACTCACCTTATCGGCTCTATCTGTATTACAAGTTTTCTGAACCATTGAAATAAAACGTATTCAGTACGTTTTCATGGCCATTAAAAATTCATCTTAAAATATATTATATTAGTAACAAAAATAATTTTACCTAAGATCCTGCTCTCGGCCCGCTACAATGCTCCTAAGTGCGCTCTAGGCTCTCAAGTCTACTAATTCTAGCTCTATATACTCACGAATCCGAAATAAAGTTTTCACTGCTAATCATATCTTTAAACTTATCTAAGCATACTATTCATAAATAATACTTCCGCATAATAAAAAATTATACATCGCTCCGGCTCTAGGTCATACCTAACTTTCGACTTACCAGCTATTGAATTCACCTCCGATCCGATATATATACGACTAAGTAATTCCTTGATCTATTGAAACATTTCTAAGCCACTCATCTTCTTATCTAATAATAATTTCATCTAAAAAAAATATTATTTCATGAAAAATACATATTATATAACCCCAGTAGCGCCCGGTTACCTGTCCTCCAGACTCTCGTCCCGGTCTCCTAGGCTCCATATATCCTTATGGTAAAATCCGAAAATAAATGAAGAGCTAGAGGTAGAAATATGACAAAAAAACTTTAAGATTCCTACTTAATTCATATATACAAATATAAAATAATAAACAGTATTATTATCGTATCTATCTATAAACTACTGAGCAATGCAATTGAACTGGAATTGAAAACTTTTAGTTTCACACCCCTACTAAAATAAAATTACTATCAATCTAAATGTTATTTATAACTTAATAAAATATCAAAATACTCACTACACCCATGCATGTTTATCAGAGAATTATCCTCTACAATTCATATAATAAAAACATCAATTGTAGTATTGACGGAAAAATACTTATTCTCTCTAAAACAACATACTTATGATCAAGTTATGAAGTCTCTACTCTAAAAATATATTTAAACTATAATGTTCCAAATAGACGAATCATATTCTATAACATATACGATTGTTTTATTTCAAATTATCATAATTATACTACTAGCTTATGTTTAAAATTTTAGCTATATAATATACATTCATTTTATTAGAATAGAATAAATAATTTTCATGTATAAGTGATATATCATCACTCTTATTTGTATAGGGTACGATGAAGGGTACTATCACTTCAATTTAATGAACTATACATTAGGCCACGCGCCATTGCACTTATTACGACCATATGTATATAGAACTTATTCTAAGTATATACTTACTCTAAAAACTAAAACTATTCAACCTAGTATCTACAAAATTTATAGTATAATTAAATATAAATATAAATAGGCCTATATAATTGTTATTATAAACTTATACTTAAATATATATATATATAATATATATTATATATATTATATATTAATATTAGATAGAGATGGAATCAATTGTTAGTATAAGATAGTATATATATAATATTATGGTCTGAAAAAGATACATAAAATTTTAATCAATCCAAATGTGCTCCCATTCTAATACTTGGCCTGATGATTTGTTAACAATCACTTATTTATGAGCAAAATAAAAGTAAATTTGGTGATTATTTATTTGTTCTAGCACTTGGAGCGTTTAAGTTCAATATAATGTAAACTTATTTGACACTATTTATATGGGTTTAAAAATTACATAAAAATTATTCATAATATGCATAATAATTAAGCTACCAATCATCATTTAGGTTACCAAATGATGTGCAAAATTTATTATAAAGACATGTATTTATAAAGTAAACTTTTTCTACAAAAACTATAAATATTTTCGAACAGTTATTGCCAAGAATAATCTAATTCTTTTATTGTTTATTACTCGGGAAATGTATAGACAATATTATCTAACAATCATATGACAACGGATCACATTTTACATAATTTTACCTATGACTCAAATATTATATCTAAAAGATATAATAACTCATGAACCGATATTGTAACTGCCGTGCTAACTTTATATATAGAGAGAATAATACACATTATAAACATTAATAAGCTATAATCACTTTGCTTGAAGAATTTTTCTTCGAATCTTCCTGAGAACTAAATCTTTTGTTTGTTCAACTGCTCTCTCTCATCTCTGAGCGCTGCAATAATCGCTATACCTCAGGCTGCTGATATAATATTCTACATAACAAAGTTTTCGATATTTGCTCTCTCATTGCTGTTCAGCAACCGACTACATGGTATGACCCATAGTGGTTTCGAATTAAATTATCCAGTTCTGTGTTATCTTCTTTCAATCGAGAGAGCATCTCAATGACCGATGGAAATTGTGTCACTGGATAATAGCATCATTAATTGTTTAGATAGCCGCTTGACTTATTTGGCTATTCGAAAACACTCTTGCAACTTTTATTCAAGTGAGGTGTGATCTTAGAATTCACATATACATTGTTCAAGTTGTCATTAGATCATTCTTACACTCTCCCCTACATATTGCAATCAAAGAGATGTGTCACATGAAGTCTTCATCACTGACGACCTCTATAGATTCGAAAATCGTGTTATTTACTTCGCCTGTGACTCTCAATATACATGTCCTCCGGTTGATAACGCTAATACATTTTACAAAATGAAGAAGTAATTTTCAGCCATGAGAGCAACTACTGAATATTATCCTAACTATAACTTTAACATAATGTTCCATCTCTCGAAATACACAGGAAGTTTCCCATATGAGATTCATTGAATCATATTAAAGTTCTCTATTGACTGACGTCCAAGTGATTAGATAGCTCTCGAGACAGTTACGAGTGACAGATCACTCAGACAACAGAAAAGGATAACTCTAGCACTCGCTTCTATCTATTACATTTCAGAGCAATCAGACTTACTAGAGTGTTTCTGAGGTATTGAGAAATAATTCAGGATACATAAATACGCAAAAATTTGCATGCTAATGTTATAACGCACTTAGCGAGATATGGAGCACTTCTTAGAGTCCTAACTTCTCAACAATACCATCGTCCATCCAACTCATCGTCATATGTCCTCGCATTGATCTTCCACCAAGAGACGATAGCGAGATATGACTCGGAGTACCGGCTCAGACGGATAGAGTATGTCACTGGGAGACTGGAACAATGTCGGAATGTCATTTTTGTGTATTGATAACTTGGACCAAGGTTTATTTAACAAGCCATTTGGAAACATTGCCATTCACTGTGAGCCAATGGTTCAAATAAATACTTATATTTATAAATTTCATTAAATATATTTGTAGCCTTTATAACTTTTTAAAATCTATTGCGAAAATATCTATAATCATTAAAACTATAGATAATGTAGATCTTTATTTAGAAGAACAATATTTATGAAAGAAGTTCTTCTTATCCCTGACATATGCTTGAATTTTGCTTTGGTTGATGAACTCCAAATAGTATCTTACCAAGTAGCGAAAAGGCAATAGCTCACAGCTCTATCATGTATTTTAATTACCGTAAAAAAGAAGATTTTAGTTCCACACTGTTATAAGAAATTTATAACTTCATTATGGACGCGAATCTGTAAATATTGATTTTTTTTCATGAACGACTTTATTATTTGTAGGATGGTTGTCTAGATGGGAGAAGAACTGCAACTTTTTATAATGACAATATAACTATACTTAAAATATCCTGTCAGACAGATAAAAACTCATTTCAAACACAATTACGTTATCCCTGATTGATTTTGCTCAAGATAACTACTACGTATACCACACCATCAGGAATCTCAAATCTGATTTTTCTAATGTAAACTCGACACGATATTGCCAAGCTATTGAATTATTCTCCTTCTACAGATACCTTAGGACGCTCTCCTATATACTCTTCCTTTTAAGCGAGCATCATTACTTTTTTTCCTATCTAGAAGATCCAGTTACTAGACTTTCTTTAGAAACTAGGAACTTTACTTCACAACATTCATTTTTATCTTAAATTTGCTTCAGAAGGCTGGATCTTAACGCAAGCATAGCTACGAAGTGCAATGGCCATGCTTGTTGGTTATGTATTAGATCAGAAATGAAATTCTATAAAAACACTTTATATCTCTACCTATATGAATGTATCAAAATAAAAATTTTAAGTATGAATGTAAAATGTTGCCATATTAATGCAGCTTAAATTATAACCAAAGATGCTCAAAAATTCGTATTGTTTCGTTTTTATTTCATCTCACATAAAACTGGGTATATCCTCTCATCTTGTCGATAAGTAGACAATATAGATGTTCTTTCATTATACTGCTATATTTCTTGTGGTCTATTTATGTAATTAGATACATCAAGTAGTAGTACAACTACAATTCTATAAACAAACTCGACTGCCATATACTTTCATATTTTTTTCGCTATCTTTTCTATCTATCTCTGTACATGATTCAACCTATGTTCTTACATATTATCAGACAACTGCTAGCTTTACTCTATATCTCCAATACAGAGTACATGTTATCACTAATGGATAATGAACATGTCCGTCCTAGAATAATTATTGTAAGATCTTTCGATCTTTTGCAAATATCAGATCATCTGAAAACATATGTCGTATATCCCTATGTCTCTTACTAATATTGTGAACATCTCGAAGCATATGCTTAATCGAATATATAATCCATCAATTCTTACTAGGTCTTTCGATCACACAATTATGTACGTACGTTTAAATGTACCTTTCTTGTATTATGTATGAAGTTCACATAAATTAATTAATAATATGAGGTATTATATTACGATCGAAATTTTAAATACGTATCAATATAATCAATAATCAAAATGGTACTTTTTTTGGCAAAAAACTCGATTGCTGTTTTACAGTATCTATAAATAACTTTTTAACAATATATAGTGTTCAAGAAAATTTGTCATAAGGAAAGCATTGTTTAATTTAATTACTTGCATTTTTTTTAATCTATACACGTTGAACAAATATTAAGCATTTTTATGAAACTTTTAAGATTTTTAACCTAAGAAATTCGACATTGTTTTTAGTTTTTTTTTTTATAACCTCAAGTGGGTCGGCTAAAACTGGTTCATGATTTTTTTCATAAATCTTTATGTGCATCAAAAGCCATTTAATAAGTATGAGTTATATATATATTCTATATTAATATATATATATATAATATATATATAATTATTAATAATACTAACTTACTATAATATATACTTAATATATATATATATAGATATATATATTAGTAATCTATATTTAATATCTAGGCTTATATAATAAAATTATATTATTATAAATATATAATCATATATATATAGTAATATATCGTAGTTATTCGTAAAATATTCTCACCCTCCTCCAGATAAATGCTTCGTGAGGAATTACGCCATGTGATTAGTAACAATATTAAATGTAGTCTAGTCATACGTAATAAAACTTAATATCCGAAATCTCTAGACCAATCGTAGTATCAACAAGTCTATTGAGACGACAAACCTTAATAGCAGCTTTTTTGAGTCGACTAGTGCTAGTCTCAGCAGCTACCATATAATTATTTATTATAACAGTATGGTATACTAATGATTCTTGAAAAAGTTGTTTATTCTAAAAGTATTATTACATTAATGGAAATAAAAATACTTAATGTTAATATACTTGATTATAGATAATATACTTACTCATGTCCTTTAATAACTAGTTTTCGATACCTCTCAGTCGTTTTTCTGGAGGAGAAATTGAGACCAGACTTTCTTTGGCAGTGTTCTTTTGGTGTACGAATCATACCTAAAAACACAAATATTATCATTGGATAAAAAATTACTATTTCTCCTCCATTACCGCTCCCTTCTAAACTAATATACATAATTATTATCATACTTAGAAATATCGTTATAATACCTCTATTATTAATATACTACATGAATGATTATATCAACCAATATTCATCTCGGTGTGAAACAATGAACAAACCTACTCTAGAGGACATTTATATATATACTAAACGGGTACATATATATTTACCGTACTAATCATAATACTCAGCGTTAATTCCTAATTAGTATTTTTTATTACTATAATAATAAGTAATAACGTTTAATAATAATAATAAGTTTCTATATTGCTATCGCATATTATAAAGAAATATTTAAAAATATACCTTAAAAAGTAGTGAAGTTACGTGTTAAAGCCAGGGTCATACTCATAACATTATATACCAAAAGAATCTCTTGCAACAAAATTGAATGGACTGCAGCAATAATCCCGTAGACTCTGCTAAAATCAGGAGCAATCCTGAAAGTCCTTTTGTGTCAGCCTGACCTTTGCCATAAAAGTTTTTCCTTAGGGATTTTGTTATTTATTTAGTTAATTTTATTTTATTTTTTTGTGTGTGGGGTTGGCCGGGGGAAGAGGATAGGTTTTTTAAAACTCGAAGAGAAGAGATGACTGTTTGTTTTTTTTTTTTTTTTTTTTTTTTTTATTTTTAACTTTATTGTTTTTTTTTCTGTTTTTTCGTATTTCGCAGAAAGACACAGCTCTCACATTAGTTATGAAAAACCTGTCTATCAGCAGCTTTAGTTTTGATATAATAAAATCTACTCAGCACTGACACAACTTATCTTTCGTTTCGTGGTACCATACTAATTGTTACGCAGAATTCTTCTGGCTATTTACTTCTTGCTTTCCTTCCTAATACACCTCAGAAGATCCGAATGTCTTTTGCTTTGAGAACCTAAACTAGACTAAATTATTCGGATAGTCCTTTCAGAAAATAGAGAACCACTATATTTCTATTATGTTTGACTAGCTTAGTCTTTTCGAATATTTGACGTATAGAAAAATTGATTAGTAGTGGGGATGAATTATTATTTGTTTCCTAATTGTTCTTTATAAGAAGGTAAGAACATAAGCCATCATTTATTAGAACATTAGAAATATAGAGACAGTAAGAAGCCACATGGGCCTATCGAGACTGTCTCAGTCAACCTAATAGAACCAACCACCAAACATGCTCCTGCAAATCCACAAAATACTCTAGGGCTAGTCAATAACTTACATAGTATGCACAAAGTCTACAACTAAAAGAAAAAACTATTGCTAAAGTACATAGTATATAGAAAATATAAAGGTAAGTTCGATGTAGAAGTTCAGTTATCATTCATATAAGTCATCATTCCTATTTTAGTACAAATTTTGCATCAATGCATTAGTATATATCTGATGTATTTTAATTACGATTTCTTTCAGATTAACGAAAAAAAAATCGGAAAATAAAACAAGTTAGACAGACTTAAAGATAGGATAAAGATGTTGCACAGTAGTAGCAAGTACATATTGCACGTGTTTTTTGACCGCGACCTTTTTGACCTTTTTTTGACCTTGACCTTTTTTTAGCCCAAATTTTTACCTGCCCTTGACCTTTTTGGGCCTTGACCTTTTTTGAGAACCCAAATTTTTCGAGACCAAGCGGGCCTTTTGGTATTCTAGGGGTCCATTTTTGGCAACCTAATCGTTTTGGCAACCCTCGCAAGAAGGGTTGCGCCAAACCGGTTTTGCGCAGCAACGGTTGTCACGTGTCCCCTAAGTGTTTTTTGGCTAAACCTTTGGTCTCCATGGGTCAATTTTGGCCCACCCTTAATTTTTGGCCTCCGCCTTTGAATGGGCTTAGCCCCTTGTTTGATGTTTGGCGGCTTGAAATTAGTTCTTCTTGGCATTGGGTGCGACCTTGATATTTCGCTCCTGAATACGTATCAAGGCTGAAACTTTGACTATTCTTAAAGGTCAGTGGAGGGCTTGAGTAGGGCCATTATAGCTTGAGGCTGATTCAGAGTACTGCCACCTTCCGCCTTTGGGGTAGGCTAAACATGCTAAGCAGTGAGGTCATGTAGGTATCCTGACTCTGTATGGATCTGTCCTAACTTATTTCCATTCACACTCACACTCACACACACACGGTTGTTCACACACACACACACAGCAGCACCACACACACACTCACACACACAGCACGTGGCTACGTATATATACAGATTTACTTACACCACATTCAGTTTACTTCACTCCAACAACAGATTTAATTAGCACTCAGCACACGATTTCTAACACTGGCACACACCAGATTACTTCACAGCACAGATTTACTTAAACACACCAGATTTACTGACACACACAGATTACTTACACTCACACACGATATTTTGATGCCACAACACGAGAATTATTTTATCGCTACATTCACTATGACACTTACACTCACTCATAGATACTTGCATACACTTACATTTACACTGATACACACGTACAAACAGACTGCCAAACCTTGGTGCCTTCCATGGGCCAAATTTTTCGGGCAACTCTTTTGTCATTCCAGGGTACAATATTGGCATTGTAACTTTTTGACCTTGTAGCTTTTTTGATGGCTCGACCTTTGTTGGCTCAACTTTTATGAACTCAGCAATTATTGGATGACGTCACTTTGATGATTCCAATCACCGTAGAGGAGTATCTAGGGATGGCTTCTCGCTTAGTCGTTCTATGGAGTATCCTAGATGAGTGCCAGGTGAGTGCCAAGGAGTGCCAATGAGTGCCAGATGAGTTCCAGGTGAGTGCCACACTAAAGTGCCGAAGTGAGTGCACATAATGCCAAACGTGAGCGCATAGTGCCCAACTGAGTGCCCAACTTTTTTTCAGCCTTGTCTACCTCCCGCTGGCCTAGAATAGCCCTATATATGGGGTATCGTACCCCTAGTTAGTAAGGTTGAGGAATTCGATTGGTGTATATTACAAGTTGCTAGGGACCTTCCTACTATGATTTAGTCTTTTTCTATCACTTATGACTATATATATAATATTATATATATATATATATATATATATATATAGTATATATATATAATATATATATATAGTATATTATATATACTATATATATATATATATTATCATACTATGATAATAGTTATAATAGTAGTATAGTATATAGCTATATTACTTGCACCACACACAATCCACATACACTGATAACACTTATACACACATTCACTAGACTACTTATAGCACCACTAATGACACTCTATAAGCACTTAACACTGCTGCAAGAGCACTTACCTAACCAGATATACCTTACACTCCACTCACCATCAGACAGTTTCAATTACATACATACCACCACTATGAACACCTTAAGAGCGCTTACACGCCATAACCTGTAAGCACTAGGCAGGCATATACACTTACATTCACTACACAAGATACACTTACATTACTCTCACACATTCTCGAGATATTTTGATGCCTCAACTTTGGTGCCTCAACTTTGATGCGCGTCAGCATTGATGCCTAAACTTTGGATGGATTGATGCCGCAGCATTGATGCATTTTCTAACCTTTTCTAGCCTTTTTTACCCTCCATAATAGAACAGAGCTAATATTGATGTCTTTCCCCTAGATCATAAGCGTCCCACGCAGGGCGCAGTGCGCCCTCCGCGCAAGACAGCCAACCTCAGCCGCGTTCCGCCCGCGCCGAGCGCCCGCAGGCGCAATATTCCGCGTTCACCAACTGCCGGTGCGCGCCCGCAGGCGCCATATTTCCGCGTACCCGCCGCCCGACTGAACCGTTTAGTAGGAAGCATCCAGCGGCGAACCGAAAAATATGATGATCAAGTTAAACTATTCAAAGAATTCTCTTTTCAAACCTATAGCTATCAGTCCTTCATTTTTATTTTCATAGCATTTAAAC
>JABUQX010110349.1:7500-52001 GCA_015478945.1 Trachelipus rathkii | reverse complement strand
TCACATTACCATCATGCAACAAACTTTATTAGTAGCAAAATTTTTTGACAAATTTTTAGGATTTGTTGTGGTTCGAAAGCATGATAAATTGGCCATCTCCTGACGAATATTACGAGGTCGGTTAGAAAAGTGATTTATTATATGTTTTTAGAAAGGTATTTCTGTGAGGAATACTATGGTATCTTCGAAATTTTATTTGCTGTTATACTTTTTAGGCCGTAACAGCCTGCACAAGCACTTTAGGTAAACTTTGTTATTGAAGTTTTAATGGATTTCAAAATAATAAAATGAGCGCTTCCTCCTGAAATAAGGTCGTAGAAAGGTATATTTTATATTTTATAGAAAAAGGTTTTTTGTGTGACGGGAATACTTAATAGTCACTCTTCGGATTTCTTAATAAGCGTATATACGCTTTCTGGCGTAGACAGTCCATCAATAATTTTGGTCAAAATTTAAATGGTTAGGAGTTTTTTCTGCTTGGTTCAAACCGATATAAGATGGCCATTCCTCCTGAAGTACAGGTCGTAGAAAATGTGATTTTGTATATGTTTAGATACACAGAGGGAGGTAGGGCGGCGAGAATGTATTTTTTCACGATTTTGGGATGTAAGCTCGTTATCACTCTCTTGGAGTAACACAGTCCTTCAATTAATTTCTGTGCGAAAATCTTTGAAATTTGTGAAAATTAAGGATTTTATGTGGTCAAACAGTATAAAAATGGCATTCCTCCTAGAGATAAGGGTCAGTAGAAACGAGGCTGATTTAGCATATCTTTCTAGAAAGGCTTTTGTGATGAGGAGATACTTATGGTAGTGCATGTCGGATTTTAAGTAGCTGTGCTATACTATTGCGTAAACAGTCCTTCAATTTAAATTTTCGTGAAATGTTGAAATTTCGTGAAATGTTAATGATTTTTGGGGTTCAAATCATATAAATAGAGCGCATTCCTCCTGAATTACAGTCGTAGAAAGAAGTGATTTCTTATGATTTTAGAAAGGATTAGTTTGTGTGAGGAAAGTACTATAGCATATCTATCGGAATTTTTAATAGACTGATCTATACCTTTTGGCGTACACCAGTCTCAATTTTAAAATTTATGTCAAAGATTCCTTTGAAAATTATATAGGGATTTGTTGGTGTTCAAACATATAAAATGCGCCCTTCCTCCTGAGAGTTACAGGGCGGTTGAACAAGTGATTTCCTTATATTTAGAAAGGTGTATGAATTGAGGCCAATTATATGGTATCTTCCGGGATGTTTTAATAGCATGTCTATACGTTTGGAGTAACAGTCCTCAACTTGAATTTTGTTGAAAGAATTTTTGAGAATATTATTGAACATTTAAGGGATTTTGGATGGTTCAAACATCATAAATGGCCCATTCATACCTGAAATTACGAGGTACGTAGAAATGGTGATTTTTCATATTTTTTTTAGAAAGCGTTTTTGTAGTCGAGGAAACCTATGGGTATCTTCGGACTTTTTAATAGTTGTTCATCCTTTATGGACGTTAACCCAGTCCTCCAATTGTAATCGTTTGGTCAAAATTTGTAGAAATTAGGATTATTTGTTGGTTCAAACATATAAATGCCATTCCTCCCATGAAAAATACAGGTCGTAGAAAAAGTGTGATTTTTTGTATTTTTAGAAAGGTTTATGTGTGGGGAATACTATTACTAGGGTGCTATCGGATTTTTAATAGCTGTTGAACTTTTGGAGTAACAGTCCTCAATTTAATTATTTGGCTGAAGAATTTTGACAATTTTAGGATGTTTGTGGTTCACAACATATAAAGGCCATCACTCCTAAATACAGGTCGATAGAAAAATGACTTTTGTAATCATTTTAAACAGGTTTTTGGTGGGTGCAGGAACATACCTATTGTAGCTCTCTCGGAATTTTTCAATAGCTGTCTATGCACTTTTTGGATAGACAGTCCTCAATAATTTGTGGAAAATCTTTGAATGTTATTTTTGGAGGAAATAATTATTTTATGGGATTCTTTTTTTGTGGGTATTTCACGAACATACTTACAATAGCCCATTCCTCCTAGACATAGAGGTCGGGAAAAGGGACTTTTTATTTTCTTTTAGAAAGGTTTTGTTAATATTGGTTATCTTCGGATTTTGAATAGCTGTTATACATTTGGAGTAACAGTTCTTGAAGGTATTCATTATTTTGACATTTTGAAATTTTGTTAAATTTTACGGATTATTTCGTGGTTCAAACCATATCAAATGGCAGCATTCACCTCCTGCAAAATACAGGTCGTAGGGAAAAAGTGATTTTTGTATATCTTAGTTAGAAACGTTGAATTTGTGTGAGGAGAATTGCTATTGGTATCTTCGGAATTGTTTATAGCTGTTATACTATTATGGCTAGCAGGTCCTCCAGTTTCAATTGTCAAAATTTTGAAAATTCTTAGCGATTCTTTGAGTGGAGTCAACAAGCATATATAAAGTGGCCCATCTCGCGCCCTGAAATACATGTCGAAGAAAAAGTGATTGTCTTTGGTATTTTTTAGAAAGGTTTATCGTGGTTGAGGAAGGCTATGTACTCTCGGATTATTATACTAGCTGGTGTTATATTTTACTACTTTGTTTGAGTAGACAGGCCGTCAAATTAATTCATCACGTTGGCATTCTGGGAAAATTTTTGAAATTCTTAGGATTTCTGTGGGTTCGGAAACCATATGAAATGAAGCCTTCTCCTGAAACATAAGGATCTAGAAAGATGATTTTTAGTATTTCTTAGACAAGGTTTGTTGTTGAGGAATAGCTATGTATCTTTCGGATTTTTTAGAATAGCTGATACTTTGCAAATAACGGTCCTACAATTAATTATTGCTCAAAAATTTTGAATTTCTAGAGTATCTTTGGTTTGAGATTCAAGACATATAAATGGCTTCCTCACCTGACAATAACATGTCGTAGAATAAGTTGATTTTGTGATTTTTAGAAAAGTCTTATGTGTGAGGAATACTATGGTATATTCGGATTTTTAACTAGCTGTATCACTTATTATGGCAATGGGCCGTCAATTTGTCAAATTTTCTTTTGAAACTTTAAGGATTTTTGTGTTCAAACATACATAAATGGCCATTGCTCTGGAAATTACAGGTCCTAGAAAAATGACTTTTTATATGTTTTAGAACAGAGTACTTTTTGGATGTGACTAATACTATGGTATCTTCGGAGTTTTACGATAGCTGCTTCATACTATTTGCGATAACATGTTCGCTCAATTTAAATTTTGGTGTCCAAATTTTTGAAATTTAGGATTTTTGTCGTTCAAACATATAATAATGGCCATTCCTCGCTGCAAATTCAGGTCGATAGAACAAATAACGTGATTTTGTAGATTCTTTATTAGAAAGTTTTTGTTGAGGAAATACCTCAATGGTTCTTCGGATTTTTTGAATAGCCTGTTATGACTCTTGTGGCGTAACAGTCCTTCAATTTTAATTTATGTCAAAAAATTTTGAAATTTTAGGATGAGTTTGGTTCAACAATAATAAGATGCTAATTCCTCCTAGAAATACATGCGTGAGAAAAAAGTGATTTATTTTGTATTGTTTAAAAGGTTGATATGCTGTGAGGGCAATACGTAATGGTATCTTCGGATTTTAATAGGTTATACTTTTGAATCGTATGCGTAAACAGTCCTTCAATTTTAATTTTGCAATTTTTAAACTTATTAGGATTTTGTGGTTTCAAAGCGATATAAGATGACCATTCCTCCTCGAAATACCAGGTCGTAGGAAGAGTGAATTTTTATTATTTTTCAGAAAGGTGTATTGTTGGTAGAGGAATATATAGGTCAATCTTCGGAGTTTTTAAGTAGCTGTTAAGTACTTTTGGAAGTAACAGTTGCTCCAAATTTAATTTTGTGAAAGATTTTAAATTTTTGAAGATTTTAGAATTCTTTGTAGTTAAAGCATATAAACGATGGGCCATTCCTCCGAAGATACAGGTCGTGAGAAAGTGATTTTTTACTATTGTTTAGAAGAGGTTTAGTTGTGTGAGCGGAATACCTATGTATGTAGGAAGGATTGGAAGTAGGTTTCTATTACTTTTTGGAAGTACACAGTGCCCAATATTAATTTTCGTCAAAATGTTTGAAATTTTCAGGCTCTCTCTCTGGGTCAAATCATCTAACATGGCACCAGTCCTCCCTCGAAATACAGTCCGTAGAAAAGTGATTGTTTATATTTTTAGACAGAAGTTTTTTTGCAGGGAATACTATGTATCTTCAGATTTTAGTATTGTGTTAACTTTTGTAGCGTAACAGTCCTCATGTTAATTTGTCAAAATTTCTGAAAATTTTCAGGACTTTTCTGTGGTTGCAGACATATAAATGGCCATAGTCCTCCGTGAAATCACAGTCGTAGAAAAGTTATGATTATTTTCCATATTTTCAGAAAGGTGTTTGTGTGAGGAACACTATGCTAATCTGTGGCGGCACCCTTCCTATGTTATACTTTGATAAAGTAATACAGTACTCAATTTAATTTTTTTGCATGAAAAATGTTTGAAATTCTTGAAATTTAGGAATTTTTGGGTTCAAAAACATATCAATGTGCCATGCCTCCTGAAATTGAGCAGCCTCGTTAGAAAAGTGGACTTTTTCATATTTTTAGACAAAGGTTTTTTGTGTGGAGGCAATACATTGGTATTCTTCGGATTTGTTAAAAACGATATTTTTGACGTACACAGTTACCTTCAAAATTTACATTTTAGTTTTAAAACTTTTTGAAAATTTAGGTCTCTGACTTTGTGTGGTTCAAATGGCCATTCCTCCTGAAAATACAGGTCGTGTAGAAAAGTGATTTTTATTATTTTTAGAAAGTTTTTGTTGTGAGGTCCTATTAGGTATCTCTCGGATTTTTTTAATACGACCTGTCTATACTCTGGAGTAACAAGTCCCTCAAAATTGAATTTTGTGAAAAATTTTAGAAAATTTTTGAAAGTTTGTAGGATTTATTCGTTGTTCAAACCCATATAAATGCCATTTCGCTCTGAATAGCAGGTACGTAGAAAAGTATTTGGATTTGTATATTTGTAGAAAGGAATTTGTGTGAGGCAATATCTATGGTAACTATCTTCGGATTTTTAGAGCTGTATATACTTTACTGGCGTAGACGAGTCCTCAACTTTTTTTAATTTCGTCAAAATATTTGAATATTTAGAATTTTTTGTGTGGTTCAAACATATTAAAATGGCCATTCCTCCTGAACTACAAGTCGGTCGTAGAAAAGTGATTCTTATATTTTTAGAAAGGAGGTGAGATGTGAGGAATACTATGGTATCTGTCGGATTTTTAAATAAGCTGTTTATACCTTTGGCAGGTAACAGTCCTCAATTTAGATAGTGAAATTTCTGAAATTTTTGAAACTTTTTGGGGTTTTAGGTTCAAACATATAAATGGGCCATTCCTCCTGAGAATACAGGTCGTAGAAGAAGTGAATTTTATTATTTCATTAGAAAGGTTTTTGTGTGAGCGGAATACTAATGGTTCGTCTTGGATTAATTAATCAGGCTGTTAGTATACTTTTGGAGAACAGTTCCTGCAATTTTACAGTTTTGGAACAAATTTTGAGAAATTTTTAGGATTTTAGCATTCAAAACCAATATTAGAAATGGCGCGCAATTCCTTCCTGAAACGTACAGGTCGTAGAAAAGCTTGATTGATTTATATTTTAAGAAAGGTTTTGTGTGAGGAAACTACCTATGGTGTGTTACTTCCGGATTTTTAATAGCTCGTTATACTTGGAGTAAACAGTTCCTGCAATTATTTGTGAAAATTGGAAGCATATTTGAACGATTTATAGCAATCTATTTGTGGTTAAACATATGGAAATGGCCATTACCATCCTGAAACTACAAGGTCGAGGAAGAGGTGATATTATTATATTTTTAGCAAAAGGTTTTTGTTTGGAGGAATACTAGAGGGTATGCTTCGATTTTTATAGCTAGCTGTCTATACTTTTGCGTAACACCTCCAATTAATTCTGTCAAAAAATTAATGCGAAACTTTTAGGATTTTTCGTTGGTTCAAACATATGAAATGGCCCATTTCCTCCTGAACATACAGGTTCGAATAACAAGTTGATTTTTGTATTTTTAAGAAACGGGTTTAGCTGATGAGGAATACGTATGGTTATCTCTTCGGGATTTTTAACTAGCTGTATATACCTTTTGTAGTAAAACAAAGTCCGTCAAATTTAATTTGTCAAAGATTTTTGAATTTTTGAAATTTTAGGATTTATGTCGTTACAAAACATATAGAATGGCCAATTCCTCCTGACAATACAGTCTAGCGAAAAGATGATTTTTATCATTTTTAGAAAGGTTTTTGTTGTGAGGATACTATTTTTGGTCCATCTGGTCGGATTTTTATTCAGTTGAATTATACTTTTGGCTGTAACAGTCCTCAATTTAATTTTTTTGTCAAAAATTTTTTGAGAACTTTTAGGCGAATTTTTGTGAGTTCAAACATCATAAGATGGCCATCCTCCTGAAATACAGGTTGTAGAAAAAGTGGATTTTTTTATACATTAGAAAGGTAGTTTGTGTGAAGGAATACTTATGGGATATCTTCGGATCTTTTAATAAGCTGTTAATACTTTTGGAGTAACAGTCCTCAATTTAAAATTTTTGATCAAAATTTTTGAAATTTTAGGATTCTTTGTTGGTTCAAACATATACAACTGGCCCAGTTCCTCTAAATTACAGGGTCGTTCAGCAAAATGATTTTTTATATTTTTTCAGAAAAGAGTTTTGTGTGGAGTACTATTGTGTACTTCGGAGATTTTTATTTCGCTGTTATACTTTGGCGTTAACAGGTCCTCAATTTAAATTTTTGTCAAAATTTTGAAATATTTTTGAGGATTTTTGTGTATTCAAACATATAAATGGCCCTTCCTCACTGAAATACAGGATCGTGTAGAAAGATGATATTTGTAATATTTTGAGAAGGTTTTGGTCGAGGAATAACTATGGTATTGCTTTCGGATCTTTAATAGCTTGTTAGATAACCTTTGAGTAACACGTCCTCCAATTAAATGTTTTGTGAAAATTATTGAAAGACTGTATGAAATTTTAAGGATTTTTTTGTGGGTTCAACATGTAAAATGGCCATCCTCCTGAAAATACAGGGTCGTGAGAACAAGTCGACTTTTTCTTATTTTTAGAAAGTTTTGTGCACTGTTACGGTGCGAGCAAGTAGTTATGGTATACTGTTATACTTATGTGGAGTAGACAGTCCTTCAATTTAGTTTTGTTGAAGAGAAATTTTTGAAATTTAGGATTTTTGTGGTTCAAAGCGATATATAAATGGCCACTTCCTCGATTTTAAAAGAACCTTTTCAATTGAGTGGATTTTTATTATTTTTTTTTGTTTGTGATATTTCAAAAGTCAAATAATATTGTATCTTCGGAGTTTTAATAGCCGTATATACCCTATTTGAGAACAGTTCACAACAAAAGTTGAAGAAATTTTGGAAATTTGCAAAATATTTAGACTTTTTGTGAGTTCACAACATCATAAAATTGGACCGATTCCTCCGAAATACAGGTCGTAGAAAAAAGGTATTTTTTATATTTCTTTAGAAAGGTTTTTGTTTGAGGAATATATGTACCTCGGATTTTGAATACTTTTACTTTGGCGAACAGTCCTCAAACAAAAACGCTTTCAATAAAAATAATAAAATCACCCTATTCTACAACCTGTTTTTCAGGAGGAATGCCATTTATAGTATTTTTGAACCACAAAAATTCTAAAAAATTTCAAAAATTTCAAAATTATTGCATGCAAAATTTGTAAATTTGAGCGACGGTTACTCCAACAGTAATAACAGAAATTGCTAAATCCGAAGATGACACATGTAAATAAGGAAAACAAAAACTTTACTATAAAAATATAAAAACTCACATTTTCTACGAGACCTGTATTTCAGCGAGGAGATGGACCAATTAATATAATGTTTGCAACCAAAAATCCGTTAAGAATTTCAAAATTCACCAAACTTAGAGTCTATGAAGGACTGTTACCAAAAAGTTATAACAGCTAATTAAAAAATACCGAAAGAATACCCATAAGTATTCCTTCACACAAAAACCTTCTAAAAAATATAAAAAATCACTTTCTACGGACCTGTATTCAGGTAGGTTGGCCCATTTTACATGTTTGAACCAACAAAAGAATCCTAAAGATTTCAAAAACTTTTCAAAAATTGTTCACAAAATTAAATTTGAGGACTGTTGACTACCCAAGGTATAAACAGCTCATTAAAAATCGCGAAGATACCATATATTCCTCACACAAAAAAACCTTTCTTAAACATTATAAACAATCACCACTAATTTACAATACGAAAAGAAGTTTGATAAAACTCATCAAGATTTATATTGTCTTGAACCAAAAAAAAATCGTAAAAATTTCAACAATTTTGACAAAATTTAAATCTAGAGGACTGTTACGCCAAAAGTGATAGACAGCAAATAAGAATGCCGAAGACGCCATAGAGATATTCCTCACAACAAAAAACCTTCTTAAAAATATAAAACAATCACATCTTAGAAATCAAATCAGGGAGGAATGGCGCATTTTATATGTGTGAACCACAAAAAATATCCTAAAATTTCAAGAAATTTTGACAAAATAAATTGGCAGGACTTGTTTGTTACTCCAAAGAGTACTAACAGCACTGATGAAAAAGATCGGAAGATACCACTAGTCATTACCTCACCACAAAAACCTTATCTAAAAAATTATAAAAATCACGTTTTCCACAGCCTGGTAATTTCAGGGGAATCGCCATTTATATGGTTAGTTGAAACCACAAAAATCCCTTAAAATTATTCAACAATGCTTGACAAATAAATTGAGGACTGTTACGCGCAAATAGTAATGAAAACTAATAGAAACAGGCGACAAAGATAACCATAGTATTCGCTCAGGCACACAAAACCGTTTCTGAAAATATAAAAAATCACTTTTTCTACCGACCTGATATTGCGACGGAGGCAGATGGCCAATTATTTCTTATTGACGAAGTGACATTTCTTGATTAATCAAAAATTTCAAAATTTTGACAACAAAATTAAATCTGAGGAACTTTACCTACAAAAGTATAACACGGCTAATCTAACAAATCCGAGATACCAGTAGCTATTCCCACACATTTTAACCTCTATTAAACAAATGAACAACAAAAATCACCTGTTTATAACGACCTGTATTACTCAGGAGGGGAATTGGCCGATTGTATGGATGTTTTTTTGAACACGAAAAATCCGTAAAAATTTCCATTAACATTTTGACAAACAATTAAAATTAAAGGGACTGTTACGCCAAAAATATAACAGCATATTAAAATCCGAAAGTTACCAATTTAAGTGATTTCCTCAAACAAAACCTCTTCTACAAATCATAAAAGTCACCTGTTGCTAGGACCTGATATTTCAGGAAGGAAGGCCATTTACTATGTATGTAGAACGCAACAAAAATTTTCGGTAAGAATAATTTCCAAGAAATTTCAAACATTTTCACACAAAATATAAATTGAGGATGTTACTCCAAAAGTAGTAACAGCTTATGAAAATCCAAGACCCAATAGTATCTAGCCTCACCACAAAACCTTTCTAAAAATATAAAAATTCACTTTTCTAGCTTGACCTGTATTTCCAGGAGGAATGGCCATTGATATGTTTGAACCACTACAAAAATCCTTAAGAAATTGTCAAAATTTCTCCAGAAAGAAATGAACTTATGACCTAACTAAATAAAACATACACATAACAGCTATTAAAGAATCCAACTTAACAATAGTGTTCCACACACAAAAAACCTTTCTAAAAATATAAAATCAAACTCTTTCTAACGACCTGTAATATACAGGAGAGCGAACTGGCCAATTTACTGTTTGGACCACAAAAATTCCCAAATTTCAAAAATTCAAAAATTTTCAAACAAAAAGTAAATTGAGGACTGTTACTCCAAAAATATAAAAAAGCTATTAAAAAATCCGAAGATCTAGATGATTCGCTCAAGATGGAATGTAGGAAAATACTTAAAATAATTAGCACTTTGCTACGACCCTCGTATTTTCAAGGAGAAATGCGCGCATTTAATGCTGTTGGAAGCCACAAAAGAAATTTGCGTTAAAATTTCAAAGAAATTTTGGACAAAAGTAAGAATTGGGGAACTTGTTTACGCCAAAGATATAACAAAGCTATAATTTAACCATGCTTACTAATCCCTCTGCTCGTTGAGTCACTTTCATAGAAAAAAATATAAAAATCACACTTTTCTTACGACCTGTATTTGCAGGCAGGCAATGCCGATTTGATAATGTATTGAAACAACAAAAGTCCTAAAGTTCAAAAGATTTCCAAATTTCATCAAAATTAAAATTAGACTTTCATTACTCACAAAGCTATTAACAGCTATTAAAAATCCGAAGATACCATAGGAATCCTCACACAAAAAAAACCTGGTCCTAAAAAATAAGAAAAAATCACGTTTTATCTACGGTTTCTGAGCAGAGGAATGGCCATTTATATGTTGAACCACAAAAATCCTAAAATTTCAAAATATCTTCACACAAATATACAGTTGAGGGGCAGCTGTGTCACGGTCACAAGTATACACGAGTTATTAAAAATCGAAATACCATAGTATTCCACACACAAAAACCTTTCTAAAAATTATTAAAAATATCACTTTCTCTACGAAGCGATGTATTAGGAGGAATGGGCCTTTATATGTTTTACAGCGTAAAATTCTCCTTAAGAATTCCAAAAATTTCAAACATTTTCACCAAACTTCCAATGAGAACTTCTTACATTGGACTAAAGCTTTTCGCGTTTATTAAAAAATCGAAGCATACCATTAGTGTTCCTCACACAGAACCCTTCTCTAAAAAATATAAAAATCACTTTTTTACGACCTGTATTTCTCAGGAAGACATGGCCATTGAATGTCGTTGAACGCACAAAAATTTTCCTAAGAATTTCACAAATGTTGACAAGTCAATAGTAAAGTGAGTGCTATTCTATCCTATCCAAAGGGAAGTAACAAATCCTGGGAAGATCACCATAGATTCCTGCCACACAAAAAACCTTTCAAAAAATATAAAAATCACAGCTTTGAACGACACCTGGAATTCAAGGAGATGGCCCAATTATGATGTTTGCAAGCCACAAACAATCCTAAAATTTTCAAAATCTTCAAAAGAATCTGGAAATTGAGGACTGGGACTCCAAAAGTATAACAGCTATGGAAAAATCTTAACGGATACCCATAGTACGCATCACAAATCACGTTTTCTAACAAAATTATAAAATATCACTTTCCTACGACCTGTATTTCCGGAGAAATGGCCATTTATATGTTCGAACTACAAAAACTTCTAAGATTTTCAAAAATTGTCAAAAATTCTTTCCAAACATTAAATTAGGGACTGTTACTCCAAAAGTATAGAGACCAGCTATTAAAAAGCCGAAAGATACCATTAGATAATGTTCTACACATAAAACCTTTCTTAAAAATAGTAAAAATCACTTTCGTCTACGACCTTGTATTTTCAGGTAAGGAAATGGCCCAGATTATATATGTTTTGTCCACCCAAAAAAGTCTTAAAATTTCAAAATTTGAACAAAATTAAAATTGAGGAACTGATGTAACGCCAAAAGTATACAAGCTATTAAAAATCCGAAGAGATCATAGTATTCCTCACGAGCATAAACCGTTTCTACAAATACAAAATCAGCTTTTCATACAAATAAATAGAGAGGAATGGCCATTTATAGGTTTGAACCAAAAAAACATCCTAAAATTTCAAAAAATTTATTGACAAAATTAAATATGAGCCTTATTACGCCCCAAAACTATAACAGCGTATTAAAATCCAGAAAGATACCAAGTTGATTCGCTCACACAAAAAACTTTCTAAAAATATAAAAAATCACGTTCTTCTACGACCTGTAATTTCAGGAGGAGATGGCCATTTAATATGTTTTGAACCACAAATCCTAAATTACAAAATCTTGACAGAAAATTTAAATTGAAAACTAATTGTTCAAAAGTGTAAACAGCTATTAAAATCCGAAGAAACCCTAGTATCCGTCACCACAAAAAACCTTTCATAAAATATAAAAATCACTTTTTCCTAGACCTGTTATTATTCGAGGAGCAATGGCCATGTTATAGTGTTGAACCACAAAAATCCAGCTTTTAATTTCAAAAATTTGACAAAATTAAAAATTGAGAACTTATTACTCCAAAAGTATAAGACAGCTATTAAACAAATCCGGAAGATAGCCATAGATATTCCTTCACACACATAAACCTTTCTAGAAACATCACCGTTGGCTTCTAACACATTTTATCAGGAGGATTGGCACATTTATCATGTTTGAACCAAAAAAAATCCTAAAATTCAATCAATTTGACAACAATTAATGTGAGGACTTTTTATGACCAAAAGAATACTAGACGAGCTATTCAAAAATCCAGAAGATAACGCCTAGTATTCCTCACACTAAAGCCTTGCTAAAAAAATAAAAATCACTTTTCTAGCGACCTGTATTCAGACGGAGAATGGCGATTTATCTATTGTCGTGAACACAAGAAAATCCTACAAGTATTCCAAAATTTCAAAATTCACAGCTTCTATATTTCTTTTTGTACCTCGAAAAAAGTATAACGAGCTATTAAAAAATCCGAAGATACATAGCATTTCAACAGTAACAAACCTTTCTTAAAAATACCAAAACAAAAAAAACAAAAAATCACTTTTCTACGACAGGCACATTCATTATCAAGTCCATTGATAGTTTTGATCAGACTTACATCACGTATAGGATGTCAGAAATTATTGACAAAGAATTTAAACGAGGGGACTGCTACGCCAAAGAATATAACAGACTCATTTAAAATCCGAAGATACCATAGCATTCCTCACACAAAAACCTTTAAAAATATAAAAAATCACTTTGTCCTGACGACCCTGTATTGTCAGGCAGGATGCGGCTCATGTTATGTTGAACCACAAAATCCTAAATTTAAAAAAATTTCAAAATTATTCCACAAAATTATATTTAAAAAAATGGTTACTCCAAAGCTATAACAGCTATTAAAAAGTCCGAAGATAACGATAGTTCATTCCCCCACACAAAAACCTTGCTAAAAATATAGAAAATCCCTTTATCTCACCGTATTCGAGAGAAATGTTATCATATGTTTGAACCACCTGAAATTTATCAACTATTTATCAAAAATTGTCAAAGATTTGTCACAATTATAAGTTGGGACTGTACTCCAAAAGATTATAACACGCTATTGAAAAATCCGGCGAAGACTTCACCATGAAGTATTCCTCACACAAAAACCTTCTAAAAAATATAAAAACACTGTTCGTACGGGACCGTATTTCCAGGAGGAGATGGACCGCATTCTATTATGTTAACACAATAAATCGCATGAAAATTTCAAGAATTTTCCAACAGAATTATAATGAGGGGGACTGTTACTCCAGAAGTGTAAACAGCTAGTTAAAAATCCGAAGATAGCGCAATAGTATTCCATCACACATAACCTTTCTAAAAATTACAAAAGATCACTTTTCTTACGACCTGTATCGGAGGAATGAATGCCATTTAATATGTTATTTCGAACCAACAAAAATACCTAAACATTTCAAATTGTTGACAAAATTAAATTGAAGGACTGTTATACCCAAAAAGTTATAAACAGGCCTCATTTAAAAGCATCCGGAAAGAATACCAGTAGGTATCCTCAACACGAAAAACCTTTCTAAAATCATAAAAATCACTTTTTATCGAACCTGTATCAGGGAGGAATGGCCATTTTATATGTTTGAATCGCAAAGAAATCCTTACAATTTCAAAAATTTCAAAATTTCATCAAAATTAAATTTGCGAACTGTTACTCCAAAAAGTATAACCCAAGCTATTTAAAAAAGTCCGAAGATACCATCATATTCCTCACAACAAAAACCGTTTCTAAAAGATATAAAAATCAGCTTTTTCAACGACCTGGTATTCAAAGAGAGGACATGGCCAATTTATCAGTGTTGAAACCACAAAAATCCTAAAAAATTTCAAAATTTTGACAAAATTAAATTGAGGACTTTACGCCAAAAAGTATAAACAGCTATGTAAAACAATCCGAAAGCATACTATAGTAATTCCCCACACAAAACAAAACCTTTCTAAACTATAAAAAATACCTTTCTACGACCTGGTATGTTCAGGAGTGCCATGTATATTATGTTTGAACCACAAAAATCCTAAAATTTCAAAAATCATTCAAAGAATTTTCACAAAAATATAATTGGGACGTTTACGCCAAAGTATAAAGCTAGGTAAAAAATCCGAAAGATCACATAGATAATTCCTGCACAAAGAAACCTTTCGTCTTTAAAAGATGTATAAAAATCACTATTCTACGACCCTGTTTTCTCAGGAGGAAGATGGCCAGTATTAGTATGTTGTTTGAACCCACAAAAATCCTTAAATTTCAAAATTTCAAATTTTCACAAAATTAAAATTGAGGACTGTTACTCTCCAAAACTATAACAGCTATTTAAAAATCCGAAGACACCAGTAGTATTCCCAACACAAAAACCTTTCTAAAAGAATATAAAAATCACTATTTGCTAGGACTATACTTCAGGAGGAATGGCCATTTATCTGTTTGAACCACAAAATTTACATATTTAAATTAATATGAGCAAAATTAAAATGAGGACTGTTACGCCAAAGTATACACTATTAAATCCTGAAGACGTATAGTATTCCTCACAGCAAGAAAACCTTTCTAAAAAATATTAAAAAAAATCAACTTTCTAGGGACCGCATATTTCAGGAGGAATGCCATCTTATATAGTTGGAACCACAAAATTCCTAAAATCTTGCAAATTTTGACACAAATATTGAGGACTGTTTAAAGCTAAAAGATATAACGCAAAAATATGAAAACCATCTGAAGAACCATAGTATTGCCTGCACAAAACACTTCTAAAAATAATAAAAATCACTTGTTCTCGAACCTGTATTTAGGAGGAAATGAAGCCAATTATATAGTTGTTGTGACCACAAGAAAATACCTAAAATTTCAAAATTTTGACAAATAAAGTTTGAGGGACTGGAGTTACTTCCAAAAGTATATAACGCTATTAAAAGAATCACGAGAGATTTCCAGTAGTATTCGCTCACACTAAAAACCTTTCTAAAATATAAAAACTCACTTTTAGCTACGACGCTGTCTTTCGGCAGATGGCCATGTATAATCTGTTTGAACCACACAAAATTCTAAAAAGTTCAAAAATTTTCAAAGTTTGTAGCATTAAATTAAATCGAGACTGTTACTCCAAAAGTATAGACAGCTACTTAAAAATTCCGACAGAATAGCCATAGATAATTCCTCGCACACAAAACCTTATCTAAAAAACTAGTAAAAAAATCAGCTTTTCACGAGCCTAGTATTGCTGTGTGGATGAGACATTTAATATGTTTTAAAACAAATATTCATAAAATTATCAAAAAATATTGAACAAAATTTAAAATTGAAGGAAGCTGTTAACGCCAAAGATATAACAGCATAATTAAAATATCGCGAAGGATACCATAAGTATTTCCTCGACCACATAACCTTTCTAAAAAAAGTACAACAAAATCACTTTCTACATGTATGTTCAGGACGAATGGCCCATTTATGTTTGAACCAAAAAAAATCCATAAAATTTCAAAATTTTGCAAAATTCGAAATTCGAGGACTAGTTTATCCCAAAAAGTAAAACAGGCTATTTAAAAAACCGAAGATACTCATAGTATTTCCTCACACACTAAAACTTTCTAGAAAATACAAAAAAGGCAGCTTGTTCATTACGGACATGTATTTCAGGAGAATGGCCATTTATATGTTTGATCCACAACGAAAATTTAAAGAATACCCGACATGATAACTGAGCTCTCTATACATCACGGGAGCTGCTACGCCAAAAGGATAACCAGACTATTAAAAATCCGAAGATACCTGCATTCCTACACGTATAATTTTTTATGTACATGAAAACGGTCATTTTAGTGTACAAATCACGTTTTCATACGCCTCGTATTTCAGCGGGGCGTATGGAATAGGCAATTTATATGTGTTGAAACCCACAGAAAATCCTAAAATTTCCAAAAATTTCAAATTTCACAAAATTCAGACATTTGAGGACTTGTCTTACTCCAAAAGTATACCAGCTATTAAAAATCTGAACGTTAGGATAACATAAGTATGTGCTCAAATACCGTTCATAGACCTTTCTACGAAAATATAAAGATCACTATTCATACGACTGTAGTTTACGGAGGAATTGGCACAACTGTTGGAAAGTGGTGTCTAATATAAAAAATCCCTACATTATTTTTTTTGAAAATAAC
This sequence comes from Trachelipus rathkii, assembly GCA_015478945.1. Classification (NCBI taxonomy): domain Eukaryota; kingdom Metazoa; phylum Arthropoda; class Malacostraca; order Isopoda; family Trachelipodidae; genus Trachelipus; species Trachelipus rathkii. The sequence continues at coordinate 35,547 of JABUQX010110349.1, read as the reverse complement.
CCCCCTCAAATTTTCTTTTATTTTAAATTGAGTTTTGTTACTCCAAAAATATAAAACAGCCTTATTTAAAAATCCGAAGATTCCCTAGGTGTTCCTCACGAAATACAAACCTTTCTAGAAATTATGTAATATCATAATCTCACTTATTCTCACGATGCCTACGCTATTGTGTCAGAAAGGAGATGGCATTTATTATGTTGTTAACAGCAAAAAATCATTAATCTTATTTGTGCAAGAATTTTTGACCAAAGAATTAGTATTGGGGATGTACTTTCCAAATGATATAACGTATTAAAAATTAGCACCGCAATTATTGACCACACTTATAAGTAATCCTTCATCCACAAACATAAAAACTATTTTATTTATATTTAATAAAAAAATCATTACATTTTCTTCCACCTGATATTTGCAGGAATCGGCCCATATATATGAATACTGTGAAACCACGAGAAAATTTTTTGAAATTATGCAACAAATTTCAAATTTATCACCAAATATAAACTTTGAGGACTTCGATATACGTTCCCAAAAAGTATAACAGCTATTTAAGAAATCGAACGACTACCATAGATTATTCCATCACACATAGAAAGCTTTCTAAAAATACAAGAAATCCAACTTTCTACGACCTGTTGTATTCGTTACAGCTGGTAAGAAATAGCCATGTTATGATGTACTTAACCACAAAAATCCTAAAAAATTTCAAAAATTTTGACAAAAATTCAAATTGAGGACTTGACTGCCAGAAGTATAACAGCTATTAAACCGAAGATACCATACGTATTCCTCACACAAACCGTTTTCTAACAAAATATAGAAAATACCCTGTTCTACGACCTGTATTTCAGGAGGAATTTCAATTTATATGTTTGACGACCAAAAGATCCTTAAATTTCAAAAATTTTCAAAATTTTTGAGCGGACAAATATAAATTGAGGACTGTTATCCAACAGAGTATCAACAGCTAAAATAAAAAACTCGAAGATAGCCATAGTATTCCTTCACACAAAATCCGTTCTAAATATATTAAAAATCATTTTCATACAGACCTTGTATTTCAAGAGAATGGCCATTTATATGTTTAACCACAAAAATCCTTAAAATTTCAAATTTTTGACAAAATTAAATTGAGGACTGTTCCGCCAAAAGTATACAAGCTATTAAAAATCCGAAGATACATTGAGTATTCTTCATTAACAAAACCTTCTCTAGAAGATAATAAAAAAATGCACTATTTCTACGACCTGTATTTTTCAGGAGGAAATTAAGCCACTTATCATAATGTTTGAGCCACCAACAAATCCATAAAATTTCAAATTAATTGACCAAAATCTCAATCTTGAGAGGGATTCTGTATTTTTTGTATCGCCTAACAGTTACTAAAATAACAGCAAATAAAAAATTATCCGAAGATACCATAGTGGTCCTCACACAACAAAAACCTTCTTAAAAATATAAAAATACTTTATTTCACGATCTGTATTTCAGGAGGAATTGGCCATTTATATGTTGAACCACAAAAATCCTCTTTTGTCAAAATTATTCACAAAATTGAAATTGAGGACTGTATAGCGCCAATAATGAATAATGTTGATAAACAGCTATTAAAAATTCCGGGAATCACCATAGATATTCCGTTTCAAACAAAAATCTTCAAAATATAAAGAATACCCTTTGTGTACGACCTAGTATTTCAGGAGGGATCATGGACCATCACACGTCATAAAGCGTATGGAAGATTGCGAAGAATTTTCAAAATGCAGTGAAAAAATTGTTGACATAATGATGAGATGCGAGGACTGTTATCGCCGTAAGAGTAATAACATGCGTAATTAAAAATCCGCGAAGAGAACCACTATGTACTTGGTTCCAAAAACTTTGGAACCAACACACGTCATAAAAGAAATAATTATATAAGATTAAATCAAATAACTCTTTTACTAACGACTCTGGTATTTCAGTCGCACAGTGATGTTGTTGCCATTCATGATTGATTTGAACCTGAATAATTCTTCTCTAATTATATCATGATTTGAATCAGAGATATTTTTAAATTGATTGTGTGACTGTTACGGCTGAATGTGGTATTAACGAAGATAAAGATTGAAAAGCAATCACACATTAGACAATCTTAAACGGATATTCTTACTCTCTCACAAAAAAGATATGATTGTTACACTATTATTAAATCAGCTTTCAAGAAAAGAATTTCGCCATTTATTGTATGAATTACAAAAAATCCTAAAGATTTCAAAATTTTAGACAAAATTTAAAATACTCAAAAGGAAGATGTTACGCCAAACAAGGCGTAACTAACAGCCTAGTTAAAAAATCCGAAGAGGAACCAATACGTATTCCATTTGTAAAACAAAATCGTTTTTCCTTAAAAAAATAATAAAATCGGACTTTTCTAAGTATCGTACGTTTGACAGCTATCGGCCATATTATTTATGTGTTGAACCACGAAAAAGTTCTAAAAATTTAAACAAATTTCAAAATTTATGACATACCAGTAAGTAAAACTGTTACTCCAAAGATATAACAGCTATTAAAAACCGAAGTCACCATCGTAGTGTTCCTCCCATATGAACCTTTCCAAAAATTATATTTAAGAAGCATCACTTTTCTACGACCATGTATTTCAGCGGGGGAACATGATTGCCAGGGTTTCATTTTAAATGTGAATATGAAACACTCGAGGCAAAGAATCTAAAATTTCAAAATTTAGCAGAGTGTTGCATTAAGAATTTGAGGACTTCGAATTACAGCCTAAAGAGTTAACAGCAAATAAAAAGATCTGATTTTACCATAAGTATTCGCTCACACAACAAACTTTCTAAAAATATAAAAATCACTGCAAATGTCAGGGCACAATCGACCTGTATTTCAGGAGAACTGGCCATTTATATGTTTAACGCACAAAAATCCTTGCAGAGTTTCTTAACGAATTTCAAAATCTGTTTAGATGCAAAATTAAATTGAGGACTGTTATCTCCAAAAGTAATCAACAGCTATTAAAAATCCGAGAATACCATAGTATTCCTCACACAGGGTAAAACCTGTATCATTCAAAATCACCAAGAAGTCACTTTTCTAACGGACATGTATTTCAGGAGAATGGCCATTATATATGTATTGGATCCACAAAAAAATTAACTACAGAAATTTGGATTTCAACAATTAATAATGAGGACTGACTACGCGCATAAGTATGAACAGCCTATGAAGAAATGGGTGCACGGAGGAATGGCGCATGTTCTTGATATGCGTAGATTGAACCCACGAAAGTTCTCAACAAGTTCAAAAAATATATCAGCCACTCTTTTTGACAGAATCCTCAAAGGGAATTGACGAGCACCTCGTTGACGCCGCTCTCAAACAGGATATAATAACAATAACAGCTATATAAAATTGATGTATTCCGGAAGATACCATAGTTGATAGACTCTTCCAACTGTTTGGATCTAAGAATAATTCAAAAAATCACTTTTCTACGACCGTCGTGATTTCAGCGAGCTGAATGGCCATCATTCATATTTGTGGAAACAAATCAATGTTACTCATAAGGACATTTTACAAAATTTGACAAATACACATATAAAACTTTTATTTATTATTTTTATAACAGCAAAATAAAAATCTGAAGATACCATTAGTATTCCTCACACAATTATCCTTATACTAAAAATTAAAAAGAGCATCAACTTTTCTAACGGAGACCATGTATTTCAGAGGAGAATGGGCCATTTCATAATGTTATGAACACAAAATCCCTAAAATTGTCAAACAATTTTGACAGATGTAACATTTGAGACTGTTACGGGCAAGAAGACGTTAAACAGCGAATTAAAATATCCGAAGATACATCAGTATTGTGTCCTCATACAAAACCTTTCTAAAAGAAATACAAAAAATCACCTTTTTCTTACCGACATGTAATTCAGAGGGGATAATCAATTGGCCAGCTTACTATTGGTTGGAACCACAAAGAATTTTCCTATTTTACCTTATTCAAAAGAAAATTGTTGATTGTCAAAACGACATATAAATTTTTTGGAGCGACTGTTACGCCAAACGTTTTTAAGGACAGCTATATTATAAAAAATCCGAAGCTACCATCAGAGTTATTCCTCACACAAAACCTTTCTAATAAATTAAACAATCATCCTTCCTTCGACTTTCAATAAAGTATTTCAAGAGAGGTCGAGGTATTAGTGGCCCATTTTATATAAGTTTGAACCACTCAAAAGAATGCCTTAAAGTTCTCAGAAATTTCAAAAATTTTCCACGAAAATTAAATGGAGGACGTTACTCCCAAAGTATAGACACGCTATTAACAAATCCGAAGATCTCTACATACACCTCGAATATACCTAACACACAAACCTTTCTTAAAATATGTAGAAACACTAGGTCTCACGTATTTCCTGTTTATATCAGGGAGGATGGCCATTTATACTGTATTTGGAATAACAACCAAAAATCTGTAATTATAAATCATTGTTATCAAAAAAGAATTTCAATTTTTTAGAAGATTATTCACCAAAATTAATCTTCACTTTACTCCCAAAGATTATTATATTTAATCCAAAAATTGTTTATAAAAACTAAAATTGAATAAGAATAATATATTGCTATTGCGTTACTAAAATATTCATCAAAACAATAAAAAAAAACCATATCTAAAAATAAATACAAATACGAAAAAATAATCAATCTGTTTTTTTATTCAATAAAAAATTTATCAGCGTGAAAACTACCTGTATTTCAGGCTGAAGGGAATTATAGGCCATTATAATTATGTATATTTTAGAAATCACAAAAAAAATAAAAATCCTAAAATTTTATAAAATTTTGATTCCTCAAAATTTTGAGGACTGTTAGCCAAAAGTATAACAGCTATTAAAATCCGAAGATACCATAGTATTCTCACACAAAAAATCCTTTCTAAAAATATGCTAGAAAATTAAATTTCTACGTTTCCGAATTTAGGAGCGATGGGCCATTTATATGTTTCGAACCACAAGAACTGCAATAATTTGGCAAAATACAAAATATGGTCGTAAAATTTAAACAAAACATGTGTGAACACACTAAATATTTACACCAAAATTAACTTGAAGTCACTGAAGAACAATGATTACATATCCAAAAGATTAGAAAAGGCTATTCACCCCAGATCCGAAAGTAAAGGATTGTACCCATAGTGTGCTTACGAACTTAAAAAACCTTTTCTTAAGATACACTATAAAAAAATCAGCTTTTCTACGAACGCCTGTACTGTCAGGCAGGAGAATGTCCCTTTTTATATTGTGCCTTGAACACCACCGTAAACTCCCTTTATAGTGAATTTTTTTAAAAAGAATTTTGACAAAAATTCTTGAAACTTGAGGAACGTGTACTCGCCAAAGCAGGTATCCAGACGAAGCTAATTTTTAAAAATCCGAAAGATACCTTTTTGATAAATAAGAACTCATTGTCAAAGTTCATCTCATTGATAACGACTGTATTTCAAGGAGGAAATGGCCATTTTATAGTTGAACATCAATAAATTCGCTGTGTAAGAAAATTTCAAAAATTTATCAAAATTTTTTAACCAATCGATTCATTTAAGAAAAATTTAAAGGACAATTAAGAAAGAAAAAAGTGATTAACAGCTATTTAATAAAATCGAAGATACCAGGTAATTCCTCACAGCGAAAAAACGCTTTCTACAATAATAAAAATTCATCTTTCTCTCAGAATTTAATACCAAAATAGGCGTTTCATATGTACGGTGAACCAACAATAAACTCCTAAAATTTCAAAAATTTCAAGAAATTTTCACCAAATTAAATTGAGGACTGTTAAATACATACCAAAAACAAAAGATTGCAACAATATACAGTTATAAAATCCGAAGTTGAATCCATGTGTTCTAGCTCAACACAAAAAACCTTTCTAAGAAACAAAAGGATATAATAAGTATTATTCTTTTCGTGTTTTAGTCTGACACTGTTTTTAGTTTGGCTGGGCAAAAGGAAACGCAATCAATAAATTGATTTTGATTAGAACCAAACAAAAATAATCCTAAAAAGTTCAAATTTTGGACAAAATTTTTAGGAAAGATTTAGCAGTGACTGCCTTTACGCCAAAGGTACTTAAAAAACACAGTATTACCAATATCCATATATAAGAATCCGAGATGAGCCTTTAGTATTCCTCACGACAAAACCTTACTCTAAAAATGATAAAAATCCACTTTCTCTACGACCTGTATTTCAGGAGGAATGGCCATTCATATGTGTGTTTTCTTAGCTAACCTGCAAATGAGCATCCTAGATACCAAATTTGGCAATAGAAGGACATAGTTTTGAAAACTGTAATTGGAATGAAGGTATGACTTGAGCGCCAGAAAAGCCTATATCAACCATTCTATTAAAAATCCGAACCGAATTTACAAATGCCATATTCCTTCGAAAAAAACAAAAAATTTCTTGTCTTAAAAATAATAAATAAAATACATAATCTCAACTTTAATCTACGAGTATCCCTGAATAAATTTCTACGAGTGAGAAGAAATGAATTTGATTAAATGAGATGATTCCCCAAATTTAACTATTTTATGTCAACGTTTGAATATGCCTTCCACATAAATATACATGGTCTACAAAAATTTACAGAGAAATGTTCAAAATTTTCACAGAAATTAAATTGAGGACTGTTACGCACAAAGCTATAGCACTTAATAAATCCGAAGATCACCCATAGTATTGTCTCTACCAAAAACCTTTCTCAAATAAATATAGATAAAATCAACTTTTTCGTACGACCTGATAGTTTCAGTAGGAATGGCCACAATTCACTAGTGACTGTGTCATTTCAACCAGTTGAAAAAATGTACTCTTCTAAAGATTATGTTTTTTACATTAAATATTTTGAATTAGTAACACACAAGAAAAATATGTTACGCCTTTGAAAAACTGAAGTTTTAATTTATATAATTGGTGATTTTAAAATTTTTTTATGAAAAGATACCTTTTTACAAGTCAGAAGAAAAACAACCAACTTTAAATGTAAACATATTCTTAAAAACAAATAATATTATAAAAAATTTAAAACTTAAGTTCTGACGGAACCTGTATTTCACGGGCGAATAGGTGATCTTTGCAATATTACAGTAATGTTAATTCTGCTAATTTGCACTACAAAAAATACATCCTACAAATTTCAAAAAAAGGTATTTTGACAAAAATATATAATTGGGCTGATATACGCCAAAAGGATTGTAACATGCATAGTCGATTTTATTATTATAAAAATAGCACGGAAAAGATGATCACCAGTTTTTGTTTTATCTCTCATAATCACTCAAAATTCTTTGTCTAAAGAGTTAAATAATAAAAAATCTCTGAAGCTCTTATGCTATCGAGACGCACATGATTAAGATTTTAGGAAGGAATATAGGCTAGTTTCATATTATATATAATTTGACAACTGATCAAATAAAGTATTCTTATGAATCAAAATTGCTCTAGATCAAGGATAAGAATCTTTCAGTCAACCGATCTTGTATATACACATCACATAGAAGATAGAGACTGACTCGTTGACAAAATCAGCGTACGAAAGCGATCATTATACAACGCTGAGTAAATAACACTTTCCATAACTTACTTATTATTAATCAATTTAGTAGTTATATTTCTCTACATAATCATAATAAATAAAAAATATAAAATCACTTATAATTAAATATAAGTTAAATACACTATTTTGTATTTATATTACAATGCACAGAATACAGAATCTTAGGAATGGCCATTCATAGTATGTTCAGTTTTCTTCTGACTACTCACTACCCAACAAATCTAGAAAATTTCAACAGATCTTGGACCAAAATTAGATACTTTGGGAGGGACTGTTGATTGCGCCTTATTGAACAAGCCTATAACAGCAAATAGTAATAACTCTGGAAAAAAAAAGATAACCATGTATTCCACACACTAAAAACCATAGAAATAAATATAAAAAAAATGCAAGCTGTTAGTTCTACGACCTGTATTTACCGAGAGAGCGGAAGGAATAGGTCGACACCTCTTAATATGTTTGAAACCGAAACCAGAATCAAAAAAATTCTTCAGTTTCAAATTTCCACAAAATTTAAATTGAGGAACGTGTTTACTCAAAAAGACGAATAATAACACGCTAGAATTAACTTTTAACTCGCGCACCTACATAACCAACTGATTAGGTACGTCTCTCTCAACACAATTAGCATTGTTTAAAAATGATTTATAAAATACAAACTTTTCCTATCGAGACATGAGTATTCACGAGGAAAACGAACTTGCGTAGAGATCTTCAGCGTATATGTGATTCACTCCACGTAACGGAAGCACATCCTAAAACTCACTTTATTAAGGCAGTAATCAGGAATTCTTTAGAAGCAAAATTAAAGTGTGGAGATTCAGTGGCTACGCACATGTAAGCTATAACACTATTAAAAAGGAATTTCAGGGTTTCATCACCCGAGGACAATGCCAATTTATATGTTTGTGAACCACCAGAAGAGCTTAATCATAAAAACTCTTCAAACATTTTCAAACCACTTCTTCACTAAAACTATACAAATTGACAGCGCCTGTTCACGCACTAAAGTCATCTCATACAACTAGCTATGACATTAACCTAAATATTACTCCGGCCAAGTACTGCCTGCTATAACCATGCTACGATACTATTTTCCTGTCCTCACATCAACAACAATGATACCCTTTTCTAAATATTAATGATCAAATTCAGTGCCAACTTTTTTTTTTTCCTACGACTTCCTCCTACTTGCAGTCAGCGCAAGATGGCCGCATTCAGATGTTATGGAACCACAACAAGAAGCAAATGCGCTTTCAGAATAATGTCTCCCAAAAAATTCACTCAGACAACACAACAGTTAAATCTGAGTAGTTACATCCACGTGTTCACTTAAGCTAAAGCAACCGACTATGTTCAAACTCAATCGCCACATTATAGTACCAACAAACTCTGATAGAACGAATCAACACGAACCATCGTTTCTCACACTCCAAAACTTTAGTTGTTTATAAAAATAAAAAATCACTTTATTCTCTCATGACCCAGTTTACATGCCTATTTCCAGTGTCTAGGACACATAGGGCGACTACCAATTTTCATAATAGTCTCTTCTAAATTAGCGTTCTTCCACTTGAACCATATAATACAAAAATTCTCTTTTACAAAAATTTCAACACAAACCATTTTGACAAAACCTATAAGATTTTTGTCCAGAAACTGTTACAGCCAGCAAGTGAACACAAATTAATAACACAGTCTTATATAACAAAATTCATCCTTAGACCCTCTGTAATTTCACAGCATAGCTCATTTATGTTCCTTCAACTATCAAACTCTTGTCTAAAAAGGAACAAAATAGCAAAAATCAATATATTCAGTACATACGAGTATTTTCCAATACCAGGCCTAATGAAAGGAGTATAATGGACACTCTTATTGAGCCGTCTTAATCCACGTTTTGTATTTGACTACGAACCAAATATTCTCGAAGCTTTTTGAATAATAGGCACACTGCACTCGCTTGCCAAGATTCAAGGCAACTGTTCTACTCGCTCACCAAAAATACAGCTATATAACGCAGCTAATCTATTCCATTCCAACTTTATTTCACCGGATAATCCTAAACTTCAATATATAATCTTAAATATTCTCCTTTAAACACTCAAACACTAGTTCAGCCTCTGTTTCTTCACACAAGATTATACTCACTATTATAATCACCACAGAGAGGACATGTTCCCTACACTCCCTCAACTTAATAACCTATTCAGCACCTCTTAGTCTACTCTGTGTCAAGACTGTTACAAAAAACCCTCCGCCTCTTACACATCCCTTTGAGCTCATATGAATTCTCTTGATATACCCAATCTCCAAGACTTCTTCTATCAGACAACATCACAAAAAATCCACTAATCATCCGCAGCATTATTATTGGCGATAGGGTACCACCTCACACTACCGCAAATTCTTTCTACAATCTTACCTGCCACCCTCTAAATTCTCTACTAAACTCACTTCATCTCCATTATACAATTTGAGAGAGCGTGAGAGGGGAACTTAGATATACACATCTCCGCCCAACATCACTCCTGACGTACACAGCTATTAAATTAATATTAAAACCAATCATTTGACCGAATTAATATTGCTTACGTCGACTATCGCAAATACAACCTATTAGTATTCTTTTCATGATTTACCATTACAGAAGACCCTACCACCTTCTAAAATAACATAACATTAAATCACTAGTTACTAATACTTACTTACAGACTTGATAATATAATAATATCAAATTAATAATAAGTAGATAAAATCTCGTTACATGAGTTTGTGGAGCATATTCCTGATATAATCGGTATTTCTTCTTTTTTTCATTACCTAAGATTCTTGAATCAACCGATCTCGAATTTAATACGATCCCTTGTCATTAAACAACTCTTAAATTTCCAGATTTTGTTTCACCCAATAATTATTAGGTACCATTGTGGATGGACTGAAAACTGATACATCAAACAAAAACAATAAGATAAAAATATCATAAAAAGACAGTCTAGTTTTATAATTATTAAAGACAAACAATCCGTAAACAGAATAACTTCAATCAATTTCTCAGATTTTTCTTTCTTAACAACAATGCAAAACCTTTGATCTTAACGAATAACTAGACAGATGACAAAGGTACTATGAATTTTCTCTTTGTCACGCTAGTTCTTTCTAAGAAGGAGACACGAATGCCGACAAACTATTATATGGTCGAGTTTTTTCGTGCGACTCACAAAAATACAGATACATAACAAAATTTCATGTTATATTTATCTTATACAACAAATACTTTCAATTGCACTACAAGTTACATGCATGTCGAAAACCATGGTTTTACATGTCACCAATCTCTCCATAGCTACCTTTATATAGATCCCTAAGGTCTCTATTAATATTAAGCAATACCGTTCAAGGAACTTTATTAGCTCATATTATTTACTCTAATTTCTGTCAAACACATTACAATCATAATTCCTTTCTAAAATATTTGACGACAACAAATACTTTTCAACACTAATATCAGATATCTTCTCGTAATACAGAGTCCCTAAAACCCTCTTTTCTCCTTCCAAGAACTATTTTAGGTTTTTCTACGCTGTAGGTATCCGATTAATTTTGTCCCGCACAGATAGTGTATCAATACTAGATCTCTTACCTAATATGCTTAATCTGAAAGCCACTTAAGAAAACTGATGACCTGAAAATTTCAAAGAAATTACATTTATTCCAAAAACTTTTTCTCCCAATCTACAATTTGACATTTCAAAAATACATGATGCGATCTTGTTCCTATCTCCCAAAGCTCAGAACAGCTATTTAATGAAAATCACGATACGGATATATCTTGAGTTGTTCCTATGCAGCACTTCATGATCTACAACCTCTTCTCAACAAATACTGCGAGTTTTACAACCTTCTATCATAAAACACAAAAATACACTTAAACAACTACATTCATCACTCTCTGTCATACGTTAGCTTTCTATGTGTGTATCTTGTGCAAGGTTGTATAGCCTTTACTTTCTATCATATTTTCTAATCTAGCAACGATCCATCAAACTTCTTAACTCCCATTCATTGATTAACATATTTTTTTCTAATTTGAAGAATGTGAGTTCTACGACAATGCACTTTGAACTATTTAAATTGATTTCGAGCATACCTGTCTCACTGTCCTAGAAAGTATAACAGCTATACCTATCATACGATAAACGTTCAAAATCCCCGTTAATTCAGAATCAATACTTAATCTTTAAAGTAGTTCTCTCTACACACACAGCTCTTAAATCCGGCTATTCTTTTATCAAAAATTTTCAGAATTGATCTAAACTAAAATCGAACTATTTCTCACTAACCGATAGATGCGTTCTCTAGTTCTTTCATCTTTGTTTTTATTATCCAGCGCGTTCTTGAGCCTTATTGCGCACCAGCATGTATTAATAACTATAGAATTTTCTCAAACCACTAGAAAAATTTCTCCATATAAACATATTCAATAATAAATCTCTGACGGATTATTTTATTATTGATTATAAGAATATAATAAATATTTACAATTATTGTATGTGGCTCAATTAATGGGATTAATACAATTCTAAGAGTTTGTAAGTAAAATAATAAAGAGAAGTTAATTCACCGACCATCATTAAAAAATATCGCGAATTATAGATTCCAAGCTCTAAATATTATCAACTTACCTACTGACCCAAATGAAGCACGAATGTTTTCTATAATAAATATAAATATATAAATAAATAAGATAAAATACAATAAATTTTTAATCTATTAACGTAAATACACTTGTATAAATAATATATTATCAAAAGGTAATTAATAAATAAGAATGAAATAATAATAAGACAAAATACTAACAATTTGATTTATAGATTTATAAGATAAACATAACTAACTAATAATAAATAATAATTACTCAAAACCGTTTATATAAACTTTTTCTTAAAGACTTCCAAAATCCTCCAAGTAGTTGTTGCTATCATAAATGTCATGAACAGATTTCTAGTTTGTTCGACTATTGTTTACTGCCATAAAATCGTGTATATTTTACATGTTTACTCTCAAAAGATACCCAGAATGTAATGTGAATCTAACCATAAGGTATATGCCATATACATCTTAACCTCGATTCTCTCAACTTTCTTATGCATATAGAGAACATCTAGCCCTATGATTAAAAAACTTTTAATAGATTTATAATTCTGTTCTTATGTCCATTCTCCTTGACAGTCTTTGAGGTAATCTTTTCCAGCATGTCGAACGGGAAATCATGTGTGCTCGAAATCCATTTATATATCCCGTAGTGTAATTCTCCACAATTTCCAAAAATGCACATTTTACGAATCAGTATCCTGTCTACATCACTATTTCTTGTTGCAGTACAAAAGAGAAGCTTAGTCATAATCCTTATTAGTGTTGAGAAGACAATTACATCATTCTAGCCAACAGATATAAGTTGAATAACCATAACTTTAGAATCTCTCATAAAAAAAAGCGACTGGAAAAGGAATGCACGCTACCGAGACAACCTTTTGCGCATCAATTAACATAATACAAACACTAGAACATACGACCAATATTTAATATCATCGAGAAAATACTAATGATATATAAATACTAGATTATATCTAAAAGAGAAAACTACTCAATGACTATACTCAGATATCATTTTATAGACTTTACATTGTAACTGTAATAGACTATGAGCTGTCATAAAATAAATTTGTTTTTTAAAATCCACATAAAAATCACATAAAATATTAAATTAAAGTATTCTTACAAATAATATATTTAAATTATTATGAAAACATATAAAATAAATTTTAGAAAAGTAGAAATATAATATACTACCCAATTAACTCTGTACTAGCAGGCTCTTTGGTTCAACTTTTTAAGTTACTTTAACACAGATTTGTTGATCAATAAAACTAGACTTCGATCTTGAAATATGTAGAATTCCTGCATCAAGACTCTTTAAATTTATTTCTCCCTTCCCTATCTGAACGCAAAGTTACTGTAGTCAATCTACACTAAATTAGTTGTGATAAAGACATATTCCATCTTGCGAATATTCTACATATCACTCTCATAGTCTGGCACATGGCGTTCAGAAGTCGAACATATGTCTTCCATTGTCATAAGTTATTGTATTAAGTAAATAAACAATTTTAAAATACCCATTAGAAAATTTAATCTCTCAGAAAATACATTAGATTTCTGTATAGCAAAATAAAGTTAGGGACTGTTACGCCAATAAAATATAATGAAATCAGTAGCAGGGCAGACTTATAAGAAAGGAGAAGCTCTCTTAGAAAATAACCATCAATACGTCATTTTCCTCATTGATCTCAAAGGAAGACCTTTGCTGAAAACATATATAAAAATCAATTTCTAACGAGCTGTTTAGCTGGTGGTCAGCGGAGGGAAAATCGACCAAGCTAATGATCATTTCAATGGAGATCTTGACAATTTTTCAATAGAAAAACTCAAACTATATGAAATCCTAACTCTGAGTTTATTATTTCTTAAACTTTTCAATGGTGATTTTCAAATCTTTCAATATATTAAAGTTGCATCACTTGCAGATCTGTTACGCCGTAAAAAGTATTTACTCATACAACGACGCTTATTTTAGACCAATGGACTAATATTTACCTCGAGATAGTAAAGATACCATAGCATAAGTTTCCTCAACAAAAGTAACTATTTTCTTGCCATAAATAAACACCTTCATAATTATTATACAAATTATTAGTCTAAGTTAGATATTTTCTTCTCTGATCCCTTTCATATTACTAAAGTCACTGATAAATAGTATTTATTTATATAAAAATTATCTTTTTTGAATTTAACAGAAGGATGTATTTAGAGATAAATTAGCTTACCAAAGTATTACGTGGTCAGTTTTGAACCACAAAAATCCTAAGTAAATACATGTAATATCAATCATACTATAATTTTAGTCAAACAAGGATAATAGAAAAAAAACAACTTAAAATAAAAACTGACATTGATTTTTTTTCCTTTACAAACGATTGAGAAGCAACAAGTTAATACATTCAGAGAATTCTTGTGTAAATGATATGTTACTGCCAACATATCATTCTCAATTTTGCGAGGACTAAACTCTCATACTGATCTATGGCAATCAACGATAATCTTAATAAACACCAATCTGAGTTCAATTTATCTCAATTACAAACCATAAGAAAAAACGGCTTTCTAAACGATTACTCTCTAGAAATAAAATCTCACCCACTTTTCTACTTGGACCCTTGTATTCTCTACTCATTCCAAGGTTAGAGCAGGATTCTATTTCGTGACAAGCATCTTTTTATTTTCTAATTTAGTTTGGAGTTTGCAATCTCTATTCAAGAACTCGCCTAAATAACTGTTCTATAGTTTCTCCAAAAATCATCTCTCTTAATGATTCAAAAAGTTACAATTCCATTCATGGTCTCATGAGTTTACGCCTATCAAAAAGATATTAATATAGACAGTTCGTTTTTAAAAAAATAAAAACAATACACGAAATAGATTGTTAACATATCCCTATATATAGAATATCTATCCTTGTTTCTTCCTCCAATGGGGTTCCTTTCAAAAAAAATCTTCACTTGAAAAAATTATTTATTAAAAGATAACACACTTTGATCACTTCGGTTTCCTCTGTATGCTTCTTTATTACCTTAAATTTTGCTAAAGTGTTTTCTTACTTAGCAATTGTGATTAAAGTACTTACCTTTTCTATCATGGATATTGATTTTAGTTTTCATTTTATATAATTGTTTGCATAGTTTTCTAAGTTTATCATTATCAGCAGAATTTAGTGCTTGTTTGTTATTTATCTGTGATAATTGTTTTAATTACTCTTATTGTTTTAGTTTTTTAAATTATAAGCCTATAGTTTATTGCTATTATTGTTTTTAATATTGTAACTATTATTATTCTTATTACTTTAGTGATAATATAGTAATTATACTTATGTCTGTGAGTTTTATTTAATTTAATTTAACTTTTCAGATTTACTGTTATTATTTTTAAAGTTATTTTTATTAAAAATATATTTTTTAATGATTTTAAGTAATAATAATAATAATAATAATGTATATAGTACCTTTTCTATAATTGATAATGATGATTTTCATTTTGTGTCATTATTTATATTATTTTCTTGTTTTTGTCAATTTTATTTCTGTTCTGGGTTTGAGGGAATTTTTGTGATTGTTTATCCTTTGTTTTGAAAGATGTAATTTTGCTGGTTTTATATTTTGTGTTCTTGATTTGTCACTTTTCTGAATAATAATTCTTTTAACAGAGTTTTTATCATCCTGTTTCGTAAAGTTTTCTCTGTTACACCTTGATATGTTGAAAAATATATAAAAGTGCTTGGTACCTTAATATCCTTTTTCTTTGAAGTTTTTATGCAAAGTGTATTTCTCATGCATAGGAGAATAAATTTTAATATATATATATATATATATATATATATATATATATATATATATATATATATATATATATATATATATATATATATATATATATATATATATATATATATATATATATATATTTTGTTTTAAGACCTAATAAGTTTAGGTTATGCTAAGTTTTATTAAGTATACATAGTAAATCTGTCCACTTTACAAATCTTATCCTACCCTTAATAAGTTTTTGGACCTAAAATGTTAGGTATGGTAACACTTTTTTCATCATCATGCATGGGTAAGAAAAATATTTTAAAAAAATTATAAAAAAACAAAATTTTTCGTCATACATGTAACTTTACAATTGCCATAGTAATTATTTTTGGTAGTAGCCTAGTTAGTGTATACTATATAGATATAGACAAGCCCTAGGGTGATTGGTTCTAGTTGTTAAACTCTAGTTGACTGACACAGTCTCAATAGGCCCATGTGGCTTATTACTGTCTCTATACTTTCAATGTTTACATCATGTGACATTTAATACTTCCTGCAATGAAAATTAATGATAGAAATTTTAATCTTTAATATATATATATATATATGTAATAGTTATATATATATATATATATATAGATAAAATTTATATATATATATATATATATATATATATATATATATATATATATATATATATATATATATATATATATATATATATATTACGGTATATATATATTATATATATCGGTATATATATATATATATATATATATATATATATATATATATATATATATATACTATATATATATATATATATATATATATATATATATATATATATATATATATATATCACTTGAATAATAGATCTTCTGAACAATCTTTACTATGGAGTGCATGCTTAATAGAACAATTTGAAAAAGGTAAACAAATAGGGTTTACTAACCTTTAGAAGGTAAAATATCTCATCTTTATATCAAATGCAGGCGCATCCTATAACCTAAGGTGAATGAAAATAGTAGGGTATATACTCGAGCAATAGTTTTATACTTTAAAGCACTGCAGTAATATAAATGACGTTTCTGCTGACACTCGTAATTTAAGGTAAAAGTAATATGGTAAATCACCGAGCATGAGGGATGGCAAAATTTTCAAGTAGTTTCATTTAAGTAGCCAAAAACTTTACTAACAAGCGCACAACTTTAAGTTATGAAGCAAATTAAGAATTATCATTCACATATTGGTTATTTAAAGTATTGTTCCAAACAATTAATAAATCAACCAAAAAATAACGCGCGTGTCACAATCGAAGCTGTTGTCATGTTGTAGCCTAGGCTCTTTTAAATTGTAAACAAAAAAAAGGGGGAGGGGGATAAATGGATACCTCATAAAAAAAATTATAATTCTGTAAAGCGGAACTATTCTTGTCAGTTTCTGAGTCAAATCAATAATTAAAAGCCTAACATACTTTTATGTAAATTATTTTTAGCATACAATTTCATAAAGATGTGTCTTATTGATTTTTCGCTTTTTTTCCCGCGTTGAATATATCATGAACTAATATAATTACGTCACCAGATAGGACTCAAAAAAGGATCGAGGTAGGTATGGGATTTTCGGTTTCAACTTTTTAGTTTTTACTAGAGGTGTAGCGGATGGTGATTTTTACTATCCGCGGATGCGGATAGTTAAAATCACTATCCGCTGATTGCGGATGCGGGTAGTTAAGATTTTAGAGTTTTAGCCAACTTTTTGGGTTGGAGGATGGCTCAATCGTTAAACGCACCGGGTATATTGTTCCTCAAGTCGGCAACATGGCGGTGTTCAATCCCGGGAGAAGGCAGTTAAATTCTTTACCTTCTCATTAGATGTTCTTTCTTTCATCTTTTATAATGCGATTATTATGCAATCATTATCGTCTAAAATAAACATAACGAGAGATAAGACAAGCGCTGGACACCCTGGTGAGTACGCCTTGAAAGGGAGCTCGGTTGCTTGATAACTGTTCTTGAATCCAACTTTTTGGTTGGAGGATGGCTCAATCGTAAAGCGCACCGGGTATATTGTCCTCGTTCGCAACATGCGGTGGTTTCAATCCCGGAGAAGCAGTTAATTCTTTACCGTTCGCATTATATAAATATATAAGTATATTAATTTGTATATGCAAACACATATAATTAAATATAATATATAGTATATAAATAGATATATAATATATATAAATTATATCTATTATATATCATATATATATAGTTGTGGACTTAAACTGATATTTGCTCACATCCGAACGTTCTTAAAATGAAGAAACTTTAAGAAATTTGTTTGATTTTCTGAAAATATCTGCAGCCGGATTTGCTATCCAGATTTTCGCTGAATGCGCGCTATAAGTTGGTAGAGAAAAGGCGTTAATGCAAGGGCCTAACTCTCGCAGCAGCGAGTTTACAGATTGCTGAATTAAAGATTTGGGTGCTTCCACTGCAAAAAATCTTTAAACTTGAAGATTCTTCAAGTAAAGTGTCTCAAGAATCAAGATAGCTTTTTTTTTTTTTTTTTTTTTTTTTTTTCAAAATTCGGGTTAACTAATCTTTAAACTCGCTTCGGCATTTCTTTTTTGTTGAACGCATTGATTAATGACTAGGTCCTTATATTATCTTATTAATTAATGTATTTGTACAAAAATTATTACGTGATATTATTTTATTAATTTATGATAACTAACGAGTTTTAAATAAAGTAAATTAATTATTATTAATTATTCGTATTTTCCGTTGGTTCCAATAATTTTAATGACGGTTACAACCAATTAATTATTATTAATTATTCGTATTTTCCTTTGGTTCCAATAATTTTAATGACGGTTACAACCAGTTGAACAACAGCAACAACAACAACAACAACAACAACAACAACTACAGCAAAAACAAGATCAACAAAAAGATGAACAACAACAGCATCAAATAATTAATTAAATTAGATAAGAACATTTACATTTGACAATTAAAAACTTGATTTCAGTTTCATAATCTGCTAGTTTATTAAATAAAACCAACTTTGAGGAAGAAAAACCAGTCGAATCCTTTAATGAGGAAAAGATTGTTGTTTCCGAAGAAGATTTTGAGAATGTAGCATTTGATAAATTGATCATTAAGTAATTAATTTTTGTAATATTTTTTTTTTTTTACAAATTGTCATGGAGGAAAACATGTTACAAAATCTACACATAACATGGACTTAAGAACATTTTCTAAACAAACATTTAAATTAATCTGATTTGGAAAAACATTAAAGGAATAAAAAAATTTATAAATAAAATATAATGCCTAGGCTAAAGTTAAAATATTTTATTTTTAAGTTTTTTTTAATGCTTATGTTATGGAAATTATATCAGAGTTTGCAGCTCTTAAACTCGTTTCAAAAAGAATATCCGAAGAACCAGATTCCGGAAACGAATAAATTGATTGCAAAATCGGATCTCAGAAATATTCTGAAAAAAACACTTAATTTAAAATCTAATTCGGAAATCAGGGCTATTAATATTTCTCATGTTGCCCATCCTAAATCTCATGTTGTTCGTGTCGTTGACATGTTAGAAATGTCTTTAAATCGATCAGAAATCTTCAGACTGAAAAATGTAACAAATTACTTAAACGATTTGCAACTCATTTATAATTTGGACAAATATGAACCTTTGACTTCGGAAGACACTGTAATTGTCATTCAGGTAAGACCAAATCAGTAATCCTTTTCATATATATATGTATATACTATATATATATATATATATATAGACAAAATATTCTCAAATAAAAAAATATAAGTATTTATTATCTATAAAGTGAAAAAAAATATAAAATTATATTAAATGAGAAATGAAAGTTACAGTTAAATCTATATATATATATATTATATATTATTATATATTAATACTAATACTCAATCAGTGATAGTTATACTTTGTATTTTATATGTCAAATTAATATACATAGTATAGGTAATAAAAATAATAACAAAAAGAAAAGATAAAGTATAATAAAAAGTAGATTAAGGATTGATCCATTATACTTATATCGTAATATATTGTGTGTAGGTTGTGGTAGATAAATTCCTCAATGACATATTAGTAGGTGCGGTACAATCACTACAACAAGGATGCCTAATTCAAACACAAATTTATATGTTAGTCATATATCTTTCCACAATCAAAACTACTCAATAAATGTATATCTAGAGTTCTTAACTTTTTAATAGTCTCTACAGTGCGACCCTTTCGATAATTTATAGATCCTTGACCCTGAGTATATTAAGTGACGTTGCTAGTAATGCTGTTGCTGCTATCCCCATCTCTCGGAACAATATCCCTCCATTAAAATAAACGCTTTAATATAATTAATAATACAATTTCCATAAAATTCATTCTTTATCATATACATCTTGGCCTACATTCTTGACGCTTTTTCACCAAGTAATATCCAATCTATAAGAATTATAATCTCATGCAGATTTATCTATTCATTTAACTTTCTCTCAATCCTACCCATTTACCCCCTCCTTACTAAATTACCTCATCCCCAAAAATAATCCTATTCTATCTATGTACCATCTAAAATACCATCTATTCATTTCAACTATCACCTCTAATTTTCATGTGTACTGACCTAAATGTTATGATAGATTTTCGAAGTGTTCTCTTTGCACACTCTCCTCACATCCTATTTCATTCAAGTATTACGATAAGTCACTCATTCGAGCGCGAATAGTCATCGTCATACTCGAAAGCTCCGAAATGGAAATTTCACTCAATTCCTTCTTCAAATTCATTAGCCTATGACTGCGCCCTTGCTATCTTCCACCCTGAGTCTTGCCCTTATTCCATTGTGTTACATTCCCTCATTACTTCCCATCCTCCGCTTACACCTAAATTACTATTTCCATCCTTATCCTACCTTCATCTTCCTATTGCTCATTCTAACGATCCAGATGCCACATATTATGTACTTCCTTTTTCATCCTACTAGATACATCCAAATTAACCTAGACCATACTCCATTAAATTTCACAAACACCTTTTCCTTTGTGAAGCGACATCAATAACATCGTTGATCGTCTGGTAGCACGTATCAGAACACACGTCGACTACATTTATTCTACTTTTTAACCGGGCTTGGCGTCAGTCACCTCGTTCGAGTGTCCACCACTCACAGTCTAACCACTTCATTACCTAAACCTACATTTTTATCACTACTTCCAACAAATAACTATATCTTTGTGACCGAACTACTATACCGAAAAGGGTTTCTGGATTCCTGTTGATGCCCGACTCTGTGTTCAGTCGTTCCTCTTTTGATTCACAGTGCGATTAATGTTATTCGATAATATGCGCTCTTAAAATACTTTTCCTTATTATCGGTTACCGTCACATTGAAGCGTTACTACCCATTTTATAATTTCTCCCACTTCAGCCATTAGCAGAGGACGTGACGCTCTTAATTCCATAAACTACATCCTAAAAGCGACACGCAGGCTTAGCGTGACATATCGCTTGTGGTCCAGACGGTTAAAGCACAACAAGTGAATGAAATATAGAGTAATTGTCGTAGCACCACACCGCGCTCACTGATTCAACATCCTTCACATACTTGCAAACATTATACTTTTGCACTTCTGATACCATCTTCTACTGTCGATAATTTCGTGATGCCACGACGTTATTAAGTACTTTTGTGGTTTTGGAAGAAAAGTTAAGAGAATTAACTGAGTAGCCACGATTACCCAATACCTCTTTCACTCATCGAGAAAGTATACCTATATCGATACAGTATGAAGTACCTGAACTTCTCATTGTGCGTTCTCGTGTGTTCACCTCTGAAAATTTATCTCTGTTTCATATAATCCGTCTTGAAGTTATTGACCAAGCAACCAATTAAGATCTGCCCGTATATGATCAATTCTGAGCTTACTATGCGTGACACTATCGTGCGGAGGTACAACCCTACACAGTAGTCATCGACGCTATTCTAAAACTTTGATAATAATTGTAAATCTATTAGTAGAGTTCTAGTACTCACCATGGAGAATCAAGATCCACCACTACTATTAAGATATCATCTCAAAGATACTATGCAACTATGGCTTCTGCTCCACCTCTCAATTCCACGTCCGAACAATCCACCAGGACAACACACAGCAATTTCGACTGAGCCACACGACTTATCTTCGCCTTTTCCTTTCATCTTTTATTTCAGTCAGCGAGCGAGCAAATCAAATTACCCTTTCTAAATACATCCATCCACCTCTGCTCCCCCTCTTCCTCACATTTAATTCAGAGGATTGCATACGAGATTTAGGCGAAGAAAGAAATTGATATGTCGGCTTACGGCAAATCACGCACCAGGTCGCAGCCTAGACGAAGTATGAGGGCTGATGAGTATCCTTGTCGAATAGGAAATAATTGCGGATAGGTTGATGTGCATCATAAGTCAACCACATTCTCGCTCTTCTTCTCTTTGACAATCGCGCTGTCTACAGGTATCACCGCAGAACATTACAGCAATCCTAGAGTTGGCAGATCGTTCGCCCTCGACATCTTTGGATATTACTCCATGAAAAGGACGAATAAGTCTTGTTATAAGAGTGTTGCTTTGTTGGGAAGAAGGAAGAGTGAAGTAGTAATGTTGACTTGTGATTTTAATTGAATGGAGAATAACAAAGAACGTGAGGGATGAACAAGAGAATCATAATTTTATTGTTCCGTTCAATCTGTGAAAAAATATTATGAATAAATAGCTGGTGCCTGGTTTGACAGCAGCTAAAAGAAGCCCGGAAATGGAAGTAAATTTAACACGAGATACGCGACTTAACGATGAGAGAAGGCGTTTACTCTCTCTCTCTCTCGTCTCGCCATCTCACTCTCTCTATGCTCATCTACGTCTCTACTGTCAAACATCATCTGCTACGTCCGGTCTATAGTATTCCTATCCAATGTATATAGTAAATAAAATCCTGGATTATTATATATATATATATATTATAGTGATAACCCAGGTTTAGACTTATCCTGAAACCCCATAATACCGGGAGGCAAAATGAATAGTAATGACTATTAGTTTAGAGTATTATGAAGTAAAGTGATGTGTGGAATATTTCATTATATGATAGGAAATATAAGTTAAGAAATGTCTTAATACTAAATGCCTAGAATGTAATATATATATTGATCCGACTAGTGAACAAAGAAGGCGCATAGAATAGCTGAGTATGTAATTCCACTAAATTAAGGCGAGTGTGCTTGTAAGGCAAGATATAGAAACCAATTTAAATCGACCAATGTTTAGCCCATAATCTTATGTTTTTATGTAAGATTATAGATGCGATAAAATATGCAAAATAAATCCATGCTTTAACATAAAGTTTAACTATAAATAAATATAAGAATAGGTCATGCCTGTGTAAAGAAACATGTAAACATGTACAGTGAAGTGTACAAATAATTGTGCGGTTCATAAAATAAGAACTTACTATACGATTTTAAACCTAATTTAGTGTATTATGTGAGATAAAAGTTTCGCGAGTATTTAATAAAGCATTTTCTTTAATGGTTTTTATTAGTTTTCTATTATTTATTTGGAGGGCAAACTATTTATTTTTTAGTACTTCTTTTTAAGATTGTCAATCATACTCGAATATATCTGAAAGAATGGGAGGACTCTTATCAGTTACCAAGCCGGCCCGATTAAGAGTGTACAAGTTAAATGAGAAATAGAGACTAAGAAGACTAGGATCATTCCTCTCATAAGTCGATTATTTGAATCTTTATGAATTTTGTTCCTTAACCTCAGCTCCTATCTTATCTGAGTTTACAGGTAGCTTTCTTAAGGAATGCGTAGGTTTTAGAGTGAGTGCGTGACGCAGGATTTTATTTCGGGGAAGCACGTGATCTCAATTGATAGATTTTACATATAATTATAGCATTATATATATATAATTATATATATATAGGTGCTTAGGGGAATTCTTGTTTTGCTGGTGCAGAAGAATAGAGTATTTGGGATGAGTATAGAAGGAGGAGTAAGGGAGGGCTGAGAAAGTTGATAGTATGTGTCTGGTTCTGCAGTGATGTTTATTTCCTGTTTTGTTCCTCACCATGTTCACTTTCAGATTGTGATTGATTGGATTTGGAAGTTGCTGATGATATATAGATAGATCGTGTTTAGTGTGATAGCCAAGGGATTGAGGAGAGAGCGGTTAATAGTTACCCTATTAAGGGTAAGGAAAAAGGGAACTTGTTAGAAATTAGGGAAAATAAAGTTATTGTTGTCACAGGATGTAAATGTATGCTGGTATTTTGGTTCGAAAAAGTGGTTATTATATTAATATATATTATATATTATAATAATATATATATATAACTATATATATATATATATATATATAGAATGAGTGCGCGAGCATAGAGGACTGATGGTGATAGAACAAGGTGCGTTAGAGTGTAGAGGCATGTTGTGGATCAAATCTTACATTGAAAAAAATGCATTGAGAAAATGAGGGAGAGAAGAATAATTATATTTAGGTTTTATGGATTTACAACAGGCGTATGACTGAATTAATGGGAAGCTTTATGGCAGTATTAGTGATATTGTGTTAGGTGGAGGCTTCTGAATAATATCAAAAGTATGTATGACATAGTGAACTAAGTGTAAGAATAATGGTTCCAATGGTCACAAACCTCATGATGACAGACTGCTTAACTAATACGTTGGTTAGTTCATTGTATTGCATGGTTATGAAGAATTCGAGGGTGGGTGGCCAGGGAAAATGGTGTTAGGAATGCATGGGAATGGAGATAGGGAGGTGCCTGACTATCTATGATGCGAAGATTTGTTTTTCTGACCGGCGAGAAGAAGAGAGTTTGAGAGGTCTGGTAGAGAGATGCAGGGTATGAAAAAGGAGGTTTGAAAGTAAAAGAATAAGAGTAAGGTTGTGGATGAGGAGTTGAGGACAGTCCTCAGTTGACAGTTATGTTAGATGTGGAAGCAGCTGAGCAAGTGAGTGTCTAGTTTAAATATAGGGTACTGCTTTTGGGATGAGAAGGAACGGATGAGCAGAGTGAGTAGGCAAGTTGGGAATGCAGAAAGTGGCTGGTTGCAAAAATCGTGTGGTGAATGCAAGGGACTATTCTTGAGTGCTGCTAGGTCTACATGAGGGTTATGTTGTAACTGTGTATTGTATGAGTGGAGGACTATGTCGGAATAGAAGTATGATTAAATTCAATGCTGTCAGATGGACCAATCTTAGGTGGCTAGGTCGTGAGAAGAATTGATAAAGAGAGAATGAACGTATTAGAGAGTTGTGTGGTGTGAAAAAGGGTAAATGAGAGAAAAATGAAAGTTATGTGAGATGGTTCTTGGTCATGTGGAAGGTATGAGTGATGCTCGGTTGGTTAGGGATGTATCAGTGGTGAGTGTGTGAACGACACAGGCTGGTCGAACCGAAGAGGAAGTGATTGAGTCGGTGAACAGAATGTGCTGAAGGAGGATAAATGTGGAGTTTGGCAGAGCGAGAATAAGTGCATGGATAGAGAGAATGCGGATGTTGTATGGGCATATGTTGTGGCCCAACCTGGCCAGGAGGATGAACCCTTACATTGACGATTTACCATAGTGAGGGTCCGTCGCAATCTCCCCAGATTGCTCTAGGGTGGATTTCTGGCTGCGACGGGCTCGCACATAATTTAATGTTACAAAGAGGGGGCGTAAGGCTGGGCTTTCTTTTCGAGTTTGTCATATTCTTTTACTGCTTCTTTCTTTTCCGATGCTTGTTACACACCTTACCAATTTTGGGGCAAAAGGAAGTGAAGAAAGAAAGAAGAAATTAAAGAAATTATAAATATAAATATAATATAAATATAAATTTATATAAAGATATATAAATATATATATTATATAATATATATATATATAATATATATATATAATATATATAATATTATATATATAAATAATAAATTAATATATTATATATATATATATATATATATAGTTATAATATATATATATAGAATATATATATATATATATAAAATATATATAGTAAATATATTAAAATATATATATATAATATATACTATATTATATATTAATTATATATATATATATATATATAATATATATATATATATATAATATATACTATAAAAATATAATATAAATATATATATATATTTATATATTATATATATATAATATAATATATATATATATGATATAATATATAATATTATATATATAATAATATACTATATATATATATATGTTATATATAATATATTTATTATATATATTATAATATATTGAGTTTTTTATTTCTTGAGGTTGCCACATAAAAGACACTAAAGGAGAGTACTTTATATAGCACCATTAACTTTTTTATTAAACATATATTATAAGGTTTACAACACGTATTTAAAATATTCTTAAAATATAAACAGGTTTGATTTTAAAGAAATATTTTAAATCGTTCTGAACCTAAATATATTTTATAAAGTATGGTCTATTATAAAATAACTCCTCCTTAGTGCCTCTTTATGTAGCAACCTCAAGGGAATAAAAAAACTCAATAATATATAAGCTACGAGCATAGTAGCACTTGATAATAGAATATATATATATATATATATATATATATATATATATATATATATATATATATATATATATATATATATATATATATATATATATATATATATATATATATATATTGTCGTAGAGATTAAGTTATCAACCAGCTAAATTTTGAAATTGAAGAGAGAGCTTAGAAATGGTTAAATTTTTTTTATTTTCTGCCTGTCATTTGTACTGGAATGACTCGTATAGAAAAACAAAATTAACAAATTCATAAGTAATCTTACATCCGTGAGGCAAAGAGCAGTACAAGTTTTTCTTCTAACAATGCGACCTAGTCTTGATTTGTTCTTCACAATGCAGTACGGTACTCCCATTTTTCGACACAAAGCAGGAAGAAAGAGAACAATCTAGGAAAAAAAAATTGTTAACCCTGCTAACAAAATGCAAATAAATTTTTATAGACTTAGTAATTCAGTGTTAAAAAGCTCGTTTGGTTACCATCAGAAATTTCTGCCAAAAAATATTTCATCATTTTATTTTCTGAACATGGCTAAAGTTAAATTTTACCACTCACCTCAATAGGTTCAACATCACTTGAAATGATTACAAGTCTAGCCTTCTTCTGCTCTACTAGTGTAGTAATAGTGTTAATTCCCTGGCGTACCCATATCTGACGTTTAGTAGGAATGTCAGGTTTTCCAGCAGCAACTGCTTCTGCTCTTTTTCTCAATCTTTCCCTCTTCGCATGGCGAGTCTCTGGAGAATACTTCTCCAGCAGTTTAAACAATTCAACAGCTGAAGAAATAAATTAAAATTTCAAAAGATACACTAATTTCTATACAAATAAATTAAAAGTTCAAAAGATACACTAATTTCTACACAATATCCAAATTTCAAAGGAAAAACAATGCGCACCTTTTGAAGATTCGGAATACACTAAAATGCACTGCTCAGCACCGCTTCAATGAAGCCTATGAGTAAATTTACTCAGCACCGCTTCAATGAAGCCTATGAGTAAATTTACTCAGCACCGCTTCAATGAAGCCTATGAGTAAATTTGCTCAGCACCGCTTCAATGAAGCCTATGAGTAAATTTGCTCAGCACCGCTTCAATGAAGCCTATGAGCAAATTTGCTCTGAACCGCATCAATGAAACCTATGAGCAACAAGAGTTACAATGTACCTTTTTGACGTTCTAAAGACTGTTTGAATTGATGAATTGGAGGTGGAACTTTCAATCGTTCCTTCAGCACTGCCTTTTGTCTCTGTAGTCTGATGTATTTTGGCCATTTTACAAATCTGCTCAAATCTCTCTTCGGCTGAATATCACCACCTAAAATCAAGAATTTTTTTTTTTT
>JABUQX010110349.1:0-2500 GCA_015478945.1 Trachelipus rathkii | reverse complement strand
ATATAGCTATATATATTATAGTATATATATATATATCCAATAATTGTGATAGACCTCGCTTGAAAGGTAAAAAGTCATAAACGCCCAAGTTTTATACACAATATCTCACAATGCGATGTGATATGCAAAACCGATGACATTGTTTGGAATCAGCAATCAATAATCAATTGCAAAAACCCCGTCCGTCCAAGAAATTCATGTTTACCAGTGTTTATATACAAAGTAATAAACAAAAAGTAAATAAATTTTTCCTGTGGCAAACCATTCCACATATTAAAAATAATTAAATGAAGATTGAAAATTCCTAGTTAAAGATATTAAACTAAACTTCAATTTGAATAAGCTCTAAGTTAAAATACAGAACATTAGCAGTTCTCCATTTTCAGGGATAACCTATTTCTTGTGGCTTCATAAATATTTCCTCCTATTCTATTCTTCACTTTCGACTGATGACGGTGAGCTGAAAGGTATTTTTGCTAGTTTTTCAAATTCATTAAAACTCTTTCAGTGTTTTTCCCCTATTGAGGGAATATTCATTGTGCTTCACGGTCAAATAGGAAACTTATATATTTGTTTATTTCTTATGTAATTCCGTATGTAGCCTTTACTGTTTATTGCTATGGATTATATCGCCAGAAGAATTGGGCTTTCTTTTTTCACTCTTACTTCTTTCTGTATGAGACCCAGCTATCCGATTCTTTAAACAATCCGATAATTTAAAGAGTGAAAATGGAATCTTCAGCGTTCACTTTCCCCATCACTAGTATACATTATCTAATACTCAGTAGTCAAGAAGAGTTAAGTAACTAATTTTCATAGAGCATTTCTTATATCCATTGACCTCAACGACCATATTATTTATTAACTGATATTACATCTGATTATTCACTAGATTAGGTAGATAAAAATTATAGCTTTGTTATGCGCTATGATACTAAAGTAAATAGAATTAGCTAACACAAAGATTTAATCACATAGAAACTTATAGAAAGTCTTTTTTTCTACTAATTAATATACTAAGTATCTTCAACGAGTATAAGTGTAAATTATATTTACACTGAAGCTTTTGCTTAATTGCTTATATATTATAAAATAATTTAAGTTGCATAATAATAGGATAAGAGAAATCTCACATCATATATTATGAGGGCGACTGTTACTTCATGATTTAATGGCTGTTTAGTAATGTTAGTACAAATGTACTACATAGTATTAAATGAGAATAATTTTTGACCTACTGAAAATCCGTCAACATTTTCTGATTGCATTCAGAAGCGTATATGATAGGGAAACTTTTGTTCAAACAAATCTTTTAAGATTATCATAAGTTCTGTTCCAGCATGTAGAAACGTCTTAATATTTATGCTGTTTGACATTCAGCTGCATCTGTAAAGTTTAAGCTTTGCAGCTGCGTTGCTGAATGGTGGAAATTGAGAGGATATGCTTCTGCAGGTAAATAAAAATATCTTAACAGACTTCTGACATAATATTGAATCGTTAATGCATATAGTTGCAACATGTGAATAAACATGAAATTTGATTAGGCAAGCAACTCGGTCCCGGTACTTATAGCTACAGTATATCCAATAAGTTATATGTAGTCAAATCGCTATAATGTAATATTCTTTTATTATTAAGATATATTGAAATAAGTTCAAATGACTCACCTTTTAGGATATCTGACAAATGACAAAATATAATTATTACCCATAGTGCGGTCTGTACCATGAATAGTAACATGGTGATATTTGTTAGTTCTATTGTCTGAAAAATGTTTTCTAAAATTTCTCAGATTTTAATTAGATAATAATAACTTTCCTACTTATGTTGCACGTAATTTAATTATGTTTATTAAAGCTCATATGGCCCGAATAGTTCGGGCAAAAAGTATACGTATAAAATATATATGCGAATTAATTCACTGACATTTTGGTATATAATATATATATATACCGAATAAGGTACGATATAATATACGATAGCTTTACCTATGAGATAATATCACGCACAATTACCAACTATATTATATATATATATATATATATATATATAATATATATATATTAAATTATATTATAATATTATGTTATAATAATATAATATTAATATACTATTTTATATATCTATATATAATAATAATATATATATTAAATATATATAATAATTATATTATATATATATTAATTAATATTATATAATAATAATAATTAAATATTATATTATATATATATACTATAGTATATATTAATATATATTATATATATAAATATATTTATATATATAGTGATTTATTAATATTTTAATTAATTTTTAGGTTCTATATATATTATATTAATTTAATATATATATATTTTTTTAAAAATTATATATTAGCTTAAATATTTATATTATTTATTTTAAATAATATTTTTTTTTATAATATTAATATAATAATAAAATATTTTATTTTAATATAATATATATATATGTTATATATATATATTATATATATATATATATA
>JABUQX010110348.1:25000-49869 GCA_015478945.1 Trachelipus rathkii | reverse complement strand
CCACTGACGCAATTTAGTGAATTTGTTGTTGGATCTAGCCATTTCGCTATTCTGGTATATTATTTTTGGGTTGTTTGGACGAGTAGCCAAAAAGCAAGGTGAGTGAAAAATAATTTTATGGACCATTTAAATATCGCTTTCTAATGCTTCGCACTCTCTCACGTCAGTTGGGTATTTTCAACTCATTTAAGCCTTAAAATAAGTAATTATGATTTGTCTTATTTTTTTATGTTATGCAGCAGATAGGATTACGATAAAAAAATACTGGACGTAGTTCCTTCTAAACATACTTTACCGAGTCTAAAATATTTGTCAAAAGTGAAATCCTTTTTCTTTTTTTTATTATATCTCACGCTTTATTTCGTTTACGGCCAGCCCTCCAGATTAGGGGACGACACATAGTTCAAAAAAACTACGAAAGCTTCAACTATTTAAAAATGAAAGTAAAGATATTTTTAGAAAATTATTTTACAGTTGCGAAAATAATAAAGAAAAGAAAAAACATTAAATAATATCAATTAACTAATTTTACTAAAAATTATCAACTTCAACATCTTGCGTCTGACAAATCTTCGAATTGGCAATAACTCTCGTAATTGTGTACATATAACAGTTACATTTGATGATCTCTCATTTCTGTGAATACTATTTATTTTCATATATGCACGTAACATATAATATAATATATATATTATATATAATATAATATATATAATATATATATAATATATATTATATATATTATATTAATATATATATATATATATATAATATTATATATATATATAATAATTTATTATATATATAATATTATATATAATATGATTAATATTATATTATATATATAATGTATATAATATATAATATTATATATATATATATATTATATTTATATAATTATAATATTATATAATATATTAATATATATATTAATATACTATATATATATTATTCTATTAATATAATATATATAATATATATAATATATATATATATATATATATATATTATATAATATTATATTAAACATTTTCACTGGTGGTATTTGCTATAAATAATCTAAAACCCGCTATTATGGGTAATTAGCCTCAAAAAGTGGGAACCTGAGCTGAGTATATATTTAATATACTAGAGGTAGTAATGGTGAGGTTTTGGAGGCGAAATATCAGACTTAATTCCGGATTCTACGGAATTCTAAATAACTATGTAAAAATTGTATTATTGTTAGTATTTTATTATTTCAATTTTCATTATAAAGATGTTATTAAAATACTTTTTAAGAAATAAAACTCTGTAGATGATAATAAAATCACAGGATATTTTTTTTCATTTGATTTTTTGTGCCATCCCTGGTTATATGGTACATACCTAGTTCAGGTTTATGATAAGATTTGTTTATGTGCAGATTTATTACTTCTAAATGTATATATTAACAAAATCTATATCATTTAACCTGACTAGCAGTGTCCTAAACGAGACGTAGCCCATATAAATTATATAATTGAGTTCAGACGATACCCGTAAACCTTAGAAACTGGTTTATAGTATCAATAATAATAAATGATAAATTAATTTTATTTATTCTATTTTCGGGCACTTTCACTTAGGATAGAATAAAAATCTCTTGAACAAATTTTTTGAATGTTTCTATAACTATTTAATTTTTATATATGTTCTCTTCTTATATCGAGAGTGCGTAATAACTATTATATATGGGAGGTTGATAATAATTCTGGCTCTCATACTATGCACAGAATGATTGTGTAAATCAATATTTGAATAATTGGGTTTGAGTCCTAATTATTGAGTATCTGATTCCTCATCAAAGCGAAAGAGAGTAAAAATGTGGATATCGTGATGGTATACATTTTTTACGGTAGGCGAGAGAATTAATTAGTTATGTTTTTTTATATTTTTATTGACAAGAAAGGCATATTTAAAATGTACGAAAATCCATAAAAAAACTTCAACATAGAGTTTGATTTGGATATCCATTCTGATGCTTACTATTGTGGAGAGCATTGAGTTCATGAAAGCTAGTTTAATACCCAACTACAGATACCAATTCTCCCAGATAATTACTTTTGTTTGAGTACATGAGAGAATCTAATGTACTTATCATAGTGTGAGCCGTTGCCTAAACACACTTGATTATACACGAAATAATATAAAGAACTAATTAAGGAAGAGTTCTCCTCTTTTAAAACTTATTTTTATTCTAGGGAACCATAATCGAGATCACTTAAATAATATATATAAGAAGAAGAAGAACGACATGAACCAACGACGAAAGTATAAACATACAAGCCAACGAACTGAATGTATTTTAGTAATAGAAATTGTAAATTAAAGATAAATAGAGAAAGAAAGAGAAGAAAAAAATTATGACCTCTTAATGCTAGGATAATAAAATTCAAAATGAAACAAAAACTAGAATCAAAATGAATATTGGCAATGTAAAACTAACTAAAAATATTTATTCACTATTTATATCTATTATATTAAATCATTATATTAATAAATCTTACTTCATATCATTAAAAACAGATCCTAATACCAACATATAATATACTCTGCTTATATAATAACTTATATATTATATATTATTTACCGTTAATTATAGCAAGACTTCATTTCACCTCAAATTCATGAAAAAAATATTAATTTCTTACCCTTGTCAATTATGTGACAGTGTTATATATAATAATATTAATATTAATATACTATAACTAAACTATGAATTAACTATTAATTAATAATCTATTTTATTATATATATATATATATAATATATATAATAATATATTTAATATATAATATAATATAAATATTACATATATTAAATAATATATAATATATATATAATATATATATATATTAATATTATATATATTATTTATATTATAATATATATACATATATATGTATATATATATATATATTTATATATATATAGTATATACAATATATATTTATATATATATTTATATATATCTCATATATATATATATATATCTAATATATATATATATTATATATATTATTAATATATATCTATATTATATATATTAGATTATTATAATAATATATATAATTATATTAATATATAATATATATATATAATATTATATATATATTATATATCATATATATATATAAATATATTATAATATAATATATATCTAATAATATATTATCACATGAGCAAAAAAGTTTAGTTAAAATAACACTATAAATAATATATCACCTTCGAAATTTCATACTTTTATTTATTTCAAATTTACTATAAAATTTAATATGAAATAAATTACCTTAAAAAAATTTAACATTACAAAACTGACTAGAACAAGGTTTAAACTAATACCATAACATAAATAATTTGTTAAATATATAAATACATAAAATCATTTTATTTATTTTCTTACATACATACTAGAAAAACCTAATCAACAAAGATGATTGTAAGATTTACAACTTAAAACCATTAATTTTTAAAGAGTACATCTACTATATGATAACAATCGATAACATACTCTATTGATCATTATGTAGTAATCATAACATACATACATACATACATACATAAAAGGTACAATTCAATTAATGAAATATCTATTATACTTTATAACAGACTTAGTAAGCACATTTCGAAATTCGTATAGAGATAATTAGATGGGTAGTAAAAATGCAAGATAACACTTTAATGAGTGTATTGAATGATACGATTATATTTGACCTTTACTACTTTGAGTGCTGGAGATTGATAGTTTATACTTTATAAGAAAGCAAATTAAAGAGTGAATCTCTCTCCTGAAAATTATAGACTGCACACACTCTTCCAGTAACTTTAACTGCTCTTCCAATGCTCTTGAGAATTTTCTCATTTCTTTGCTGAAAATATTGAAATATTTTACGTTATATCTATGTATCATCTCACAAGAACTTCAGTAATTTGATATGATAGTAAGATAAAATGACACATAGTTAGGTTTTGATGGAGCCCCAGATATACTGGGTGAAAGCCACTCTCCAGAGCTTTTCTCTTCCAGTAATCTTTAGCTGCCGCGTGTTGATACTAACCATTCGCTAAGACACCAAGGCACACGTGATGATGATTTTATACTCGACTCACGAATAAATTTTTTTGAGAATTTACTTATATTATTGAGAACTACTCGTATATATATATGTTATAGACCGTATTTATCATAATAATTTATATTATTTGTTATTTATTATTAATATATTTATTTATATAATAAGTGTAATATATTTAATTATTATATAATATATTAATTATTATTATATATTATTATTAATTAATATTAATATTATTATTTATAATTTTACTTATTGATTATTATTATTATTAATAATTATAAATATTATTATTATTATAATTTAATTATATACTTATATTATTATTATTATTATTATATATATTAATTATTATAATTATAATATATATTATTTATTTAAATACATAGATTATATTCTATGAGTTATAAATATTAATTATTATATAATTATATTATTATTATTATTATTTTTATTATAATTATTATTAATTATTATTATTATTATTTTATTTAATTATTTAATTAATTTATTATATTATTATATTTATTATTTAATTTATATAATTTTATATATTTTATATTTAATATATATATATACTTATTTATAATATTAATTTTAATATATTATTTTATTTATTATATATACTTATAATTTATAATTATTTAATTATATTTATATATCATTATTATTATTATTCACTGATTATTATAATTATAATATTTAATTTATTTGAGATGAATATTATTATTATATTTATATTATTATTAATATTATTATTTATATATTATATAATATATTATTTATTATTTATATTATATATTAATTATATTATTATTTTTTATATTATTATTATATTATAATTATATATTATATTTAATAATTAAATTATTTATTATATATATAATTATCATTATATATTAATTTATAATTTCTAATTCTTCTATATATAAATCTTATATTATTTCTATAATTTATAATAATATTATTATATATATATATAATTTATTATTATTATATTGATTATTTCAACATGATGGTTATTACAATTATCTAACTCTCACTATATCACTACTCATCACACACATTCTATACTAACATCAGCATTTCACATCTACACACACACACACACACACACACACACACACAATTTTAATTAAAATTATTATTATTATTAATTATTACAGCACACATTCAAATTCAACTACATCTAATTTATAATCACAATCACACACTTTTACCAGACCTGCACATGCTATTATGTTTACGAGGATATTCATTACATTCTGATTTATTAATTTTTAAAATCATCCTAATATAATTATATTTATTATGCTTAATTTATTATTATTTATTTATTTTATTTGTTTCAAAATATTTAATTTTTTAATTTTAATATTTCTATAATTAATATTTAATATTTATTAAATTTTATAATATATATTATTATTAATTTAATTAAATATTTATTAATTCATTATTTTATTATATTATTAATTTATAATATTTATTATTATTATTTGTATTAATTATTATATTTTATTAAATTATTAATTTTATATTATTATTTTAATTTTATTTATTTATTATATTATATTAAATGGTATAAGTTTATTGTGAAATTTAATTTATTAAAATATTTAAATTAAGTAAATTATTTATTAAAAATTTTAAATTTTATAAATTTATAATTTATAAACTAGATAAAATTTAGTAATTATATTTTATTTATTTAATTATCATTATTTTAATTTGTGTTAATTAAATTAATTTAATTAAATATTTTATTATAATATTTCATAATATTATTAATTATTTTAATTATTTATTTAGATAATATTATTATTATTATTATTATTATTATTATTATTATATTAATTATTATATTATTTATAATTATAATTAATAATGTTGCGATGCTTAGTTTATATTTTAACTAACGATTACCATATATATAATGGGACTTTAATTTACATCATATTTTTATTTTCCCCATATTTGTTTAATTTCTACTAATTAAATATAAAAAAAAATAATAATGTTCCTAAAACTGTTATCCTATTTTCGGCTTCCAAAGATTTGAAATTAATAAATTATAAAATTAATAAATTATTTCAATCACAATGATATATATATAATACTATACTTATATATTATATATATTCTATATATATTATAATATATATATATATTATATATATTATAAATTAATATATTAATATAACATAAATTATATATTTAAAACTACTATATACTACTCCCAATTTTAATATATTTTTCTGTATAATAGTATATATAAATATAAACAATATAAACTTTACATAGTTTATATTATATCTTAATATCATAAATTATTTAAACTTTTGATATATATTATCATGCCAAGGCAAATATGGATGATAATAATATTTCTTCACTGGTAAATGATTAATATATATTTATATACTAATAATATTAATTTTATAATACAATATAATATATAGTTATTGTTAACATATCTTATATTAAGTTGTTTTAACATAAAAATTTTTAAAACGCTATTCCGTAATAGTTATTAATATATTACCTTAAGTATATCAGAGTGTGATGTTTGGAACTTGTTATGTAGTAGAATATACCACTATTGGGGTTACAGGTGCAGCTACTTTATGAATAAAATATTTAAACTATCTATTAACAAAGTAAACCCTAACTCAAATATGAAATTTCAGTAATAAATAATATTAAAAATAAAATAATTAATAACCAAGAATATTCCATAAAAAACTGTGTAATAATAGCGAAATGTACAAACATAAAAATCGTAAGCCACTTAAATGATACTCACGCTAAGCTTCAATAATTGAATACTTAATACTATAAAAATATAAATATAAATATATATATATTATATATATAAATATATACCAATTAATAATAATATTATTAATATATATATAATATATATTATAAATATAATTATATTTATATATAATATATATATATAATAATTAACTATACATATACTTATATCAATAAAATATATTTAAAGATATATATTTATATAATATATATATATATAATATATATTTTTCAGCAAAGTGCCAGGTGATGCAAAAAAACAAAAAATTATTCCGTTTTCTACAGAGAAAAGAGTTTTTTAAAGTATATAAAGAAGTATTTATTACTAGAAATAGGAAATATACTAATAAATCGTGCACAAGAGTATTCTCTAGTAAGTAATTCAAATATCGAGTTACGGAGGTTTCTGAAGACAGAGTGCATAAAAATAACAGCACGAGAAGAAACAGAGTTAAATAAAAGCTTTGATTTTTAGTGAAAGGGAAATGTTTTTATGTAGTAATTATACAAATATAAATCATACAGTAGTAGTTGTAAGGAGATCTATATATTTTAGACAAGCTACTAATAAGTGCAATAAAATTATCATCGTGGGTAAGTAATAGGAGGACGGTATATAATACGTATATCCTGTATAAAGACTTGAAAAGTGAATGTTGTTATAGCAGGATGCAGAGATGAGATGATCAGTATAACTCAGAGGTGAGAATAGTTTAACATTACAAGAAGTATTTGAAGTTAAGGAAAGGTTTTGCATGTTAATTCATTTCCTTTTCACTTCTCCTCCCAAGGAACGACGGATATTTTCCATGCGTCATGTCGCCCTGGCAGTCAAATGACACGGTGCGCTATGTCTCCCTATTTCCATCATCAGCTCAAATTAAAGCTCATATTGAATAATAATTGCCCAGCAATTTTGGGGCTTTGTCTACGCATGCAGCTCACCACGCGCTGGTATTCGATTATAAAGTTGAAACAAATTTATATATGTCTCTATAATATATAATAATTATAAATATAATATATATAATTATATATATATTATATATATATATAAATATAATAATATATATATAATATAATATAATATATTAATATATTATATATATATAATAATTATATATATATATATATATAATATATAATTAATAAATAATATATAATTAATATATATATTACATATATATATATATATATATATATATATATATATATATAATATACACATATATATTAAATATAATATATATATATAATATATATAAATATATACATATATACATAATAATATATAAAATATTAATATATATATATATTAATATAATATTATAATAATTACATAATATATTAATATATATATATTATATAATAAAATATATATATATTAATATATTAATATATATATATATATAATATTATATATAATAATATATATATATATATGATATTAAATATTATATATATATAGTATATATTAATATATATATATTAATATAATAGTATATATATATATATATATATTTACAGAGATATAATATCACATCACTTCACACACGGTAAGCGCTGCAATAATTAGCACCTAATATCATAGGAGGAGTTGTACTCAAACTTAACGTCCCGAGCAGAGAACGTAAGCCAAGTCCCAAGGATGAGAATAGCTCACTAGTTCTCCCACCCGACCAGTTGCGAACCGGGACCTATATTTATTACACTCGCTATTGTATGGGCGTAGTATTGCTCTCTTAACACTTTATAGATGACTATAGGTGACGTCATTTTTATATAAATAAATATATTTAAAATATATATATATAATAATATTATAAATATATTAATATAATTATATATAATATATATATATATATATTTATTATAATATATATAATTAACTATATATATATATATTATATATATATATTATATATATAATATTAATATATATATATATATATATAATTAATATATATAATATATTATAAGTATTATATATAATATATATATATAAATATATTATATTTTAATCATATATATATATATATATATATATATATATATTAAATATATATACTATATAATATATTACAATAATTATATATATTAATATTAATTATATATATTATAAATATATATAAAGTATATACTTTTAATTATTATTATACTATTATTTATAATACATTTAAAATATATTTATTTACATATTTAAATACATATAATACATTAATACATAACCGAAATATACATATAAACATTAACACATACAATATATATATATATACAATATTTAAATTAAACACTACTCACTATTATTAAT
Organism: Trachelipus rathkii; assembly: GCA_015478945.1. Classification (NCBI taxonomy): domain Eukaryota; kingdom Metazoa; phylum Arthropoda; class Malacostraca; order Isopoda; family Trachelipodidae; genus Trachelipus; species Trachelipus rathkii. Next base: position 40,641 of record JABUQX010110348.1, on the reverse strand, counting down.
ACTATCCACTATCTATTCAGTACTATCAGTATATCACTTTACTTAATCACTATCACTGAGGTACATCTATGTTTTATTATATAATTAAATATATTGTATATATGGATGCAATTTCAACATATATATTTAAATTTTAATATTTACTCAATCCGCGGAGTATCAAAAATAAATATCCCATTTCGCAATATTAACAGTGAAATATCGTTAGTTATCCTGTATCACCCATGGTAATTACTAATTACTATGTTTAAAGAATACGTTGGCGTAGTACAAGATTTACTTTGTTGAAAAGCTGAATATTAATTCAATATATTACTTTATATTCACCCAGAAATTGATAGTTTTAAACATATTACTCTGATTAAACATCCATGACGCTAGCGTTTCTATTTCTATCTTATCACCACGACATAACATCTCCTAGCATGCTATATTACTATTAGTACTGAATCATTATACCCTGCATAATTATCTACTCTAAGCACGCGGGAAAGATAAACTGTCGACATATTTGATAGGCGTTTTCCACGCTGCGACTTGCTCTTTTCACAGAGAGATATGCGGACCAGCCAGAATCTGGACTCCGCAAAATCTTTACTCTCTCATGAAGTCATCCCTCTAGGTCCGATTCTAGCTTGGGCCAATCTGGTGTACCCTGCAGTCCACTTCCTCTCTCTAACGCGGTCATTCTGCACATTTAGGTTCATGTCTCCCTTAAACTTTTCTTCTTTTATATCCAAGATGTCTTTTACTCACTTATAACGCCTATTCTAAATTACTAATCTCAAACTCACCGACCAATCAAAAGAAACTCGAATTTCAAAGATATTTTATTCGTCTTCTGCACACCCTTAATCCAAACTCCTCCATGTATATTATACTCATACACTGAAATCATTTAACTAATCTTATACATCTGTTCTACATAACTTTCCACATAATATCTTATAAACTTTCACTAAAACAATCGCTCAATTTTTCTTTCTTCGTAGCGCGAAAATTCTAGCCACCATGATTGAATCAACCACTCTGTCCTCTCTCTCTCTACTTTTGCTCTATTAACATATACTTATACTCCTTCATTAATTCTACTACTGATTGTTGTACATATGTTTCCGTCATCCGGATAACATTATAGCTGAGCGTCGAGTCAGTATATATATATATAATATATATATATAGTATAGATATATTACTTATAGTTATATTAAAAATCACTTTTTTATAACCTCTATTTACTACGTAATGATTTTTATCTTATCTCATGGGTGAGTTATTATACGAGCTTTCATATTAAAATATTAATATCCATATTAATGTCACTAGCTCTTTAAAATTTTCATTAATAGAATTTGTGTTTTGTAACGTTATTCTCTATATTACTGCTAAAACATTCCTCCGAGATTAATATTGCAAGGTATTTATTATCCACTATATATAAATATGAGTGAGTACTATTCTCACACTATACCTATATGCATCTTCAAAATTTATTCACATCACACCATTACCCAACAATCATCTACAAACAAGGCATCTACGGTTTTGTTTCACTCTCTTGTTCTTCTTGTACGTTCATCCTCATCCTGCTTTCCAACTCTGCCGCAAACAACCCCACCACCTCTCGAATCGTCCTCCTTCTCTCTATATGCGTTATCTATAAATATACAACATTATAGCCTAAGTAATATATTAGAGTACTACGCTATTATTGTATACTCGTATTATGATATTATCCCTACTATTCAAATATATATTCTCCAGTTCTCTATCCACTATCTATATACATCTATTATACCTTATCACTTACGCATAAAACACTTTCACATAAGTAAGTCATTCTTTATTTGAAAATAAACTTAATAGAACTAAAGTTAAACCTTAAAAATTAAACTTACCTCAAATAAACTGAGGCCAATATTTTAGGTAAAAGTGGTCAAGTGTTATTGGTGACACAATAAACTAATTAATTCGTTTCTCTAATTTGTTTTTTCGCAGATGTTCATTCCTCTGCTAAAGCGAAATCTTAAAACGAGGGAGTTAGTTTGTTCGGGAACAATCTATCAATAATAAATTTGAAGCGCCATCTAATGGTCTATTTTTTGTGAGTCTCTAGGAGGGCGATTAGAGTCACGATCTTTCACACTCTCTGCAAAAGAATGTCATGTAGTTCTCTATCACTATATTACTAACACTTATACACTATAAATATATATATATATATATATAGTATATATATAATTCCTATACTCACCAATATAGTTTTAATATCCTCCAGAGCTTTTTTATTCACTTGACTAAACTACATAGAGAATATCAAAAAAATGCCTTTTAGCTAAGGTCACGTAATGAACCTTAATATACATCCATATTCTTACTATAAAAGATCCACGGTTTTAATATCTCTCTCACTCACCTTGCCCTATATAATATCTATCGATGAGGTGGTGTGAAACAAGAACTATTTTTAAAACTAACACTTATTGTCGCGCTCTCACTCATAGAGAGAAAAGACTCTCTACCAAAATATAAGTATTGTGTAAGTGTTTGTACCCTTATTTATTCTATCTATAAGAAGGAGTATATTTCATCGCCAAGGCGCGATCATTCCTCTTGCGCACTGCCTGGTTATTCTCATAACAATTTTAATACATTCGCATAAGTTTCTCGTTATATCTATTTTTCACAGAGAGTGAGTAATTGTCATCTTCAGTTATCAATGGAAATTTAATATTAACGTCTATTTTGTCTAACGAACTAATAAAAAAAGACTAAATCATCGAATCCTCACAATCAAGGTCCATATCACTATTAAAACCCTATATATTCTTCTTACTCAGTTATATAATATAATATATACCTAATCATACTATCACTATCTATAGTACAACATTATATTTACTTTATTATATTTATTTTATATATATATCTCAGTTATAATATTTTACGTATAATATATCTACTATAATCAAGATCTTATATTAGGGTTATACCAATATCATACTAAAGTTAGATAAATCTCACTATACTATATATGTCTATATATATAATTTAATTAACAACAGCGCAAGTTTGCATCACTATATTTACCTATTTACTATATATCATATTATATATATATCTATGGATATTTAATTTAATATAATATTTTGTGTAAATATATATAGAGAGTGAGTCTTATATATATATATACTCTCATATATATATATATATATATATTACCTATTTCCAGTATTGCAAATCACTACTTATTACCCCTCTATCTCCTAAAACACTATTAGTTCATTCAAAACTATATTAGTTATTCACTATCCTCTAAACTATCTCACCTCTCACATCTATTCTTATATATATGATTCGCCATTGCTAATTTTCCTATATCTATAACTGTAATAATATGGATACTATCACCCAAGATTATTTTTTGCTTTTGGCAAAAATCTCTGCACCACTCCGTTGCCTCTTAGGTTCTGCGCTCTTTTCCTCACTATCTTAGCGGATGAGTATGTCAGAGTATCTCTTGCCATAATTACACCCCCTGTCTGGTATGGGATTTTGTCATTGTTCGCTCATTTGTCCTTAATTCAGAGCACTCATAACCTCCTTTTTCATGACGAGTGACCCACTTCCCAACAAGCCTTTGTGGTTTTCGAAACCTTGAACATTTTTCTTTAACACGGAAAGGTTTGCTGTACGTATAGTCTCCCAAAGAAATGCCTGCGGAAGGTTAGGATCACAGGTGTTGAAATTTTCAAACAATGCTCTTGGTCCACACCTCATCCAACACTCTCGTCGGTTAGTTGAAGTGCCTCCTTCCCGTTCGCTTGGGGTTTGAAAAATCTTCAGAGATCTTTATTAGCCTATTTGTTTGTGTACAATTGTATTTCTTTTTCATTTAATCTCTTGCAACGTTTCCGGGTTGAGCATCCAATCCGTCCCATCGATATATCTCCTCCTCTAGAATTCACATTAACTCTTCTACTTACCTGTGATACTATTTATCCGCCTCTTGTGTCTGCGTTTCCAACTACGTCACCCTCCTCTCTCTCTCGTCCTCTTACTTTCCTACTCTTTAGTCCTCACGTACTCTCTCTCTCCTTTCGGTAGTAATTCTATCGGCTCTCTCTCTCTCTCTCCTCATTCCTATCTCATCTTCTTTCCTCTTCTCTCTCCTTTATTTTCACAGCAGAAAAAATATATTGTTGCCTGCATGATCGCCAACACTCACAAGAGGTGGAGAACAACGCCTGTTGTCCTTCCGTTTTTCCTAATATGAATTAATTTGAATATCCTACCTTTCTCTGTTTTAAATCTTTCTGACTCTCTTATTAATCAATTTATATATATATATATTTAAGTATACAGCGTTATTATATGGGTTATTTTTACTTATTATATATATATATATATATATATATATATATACGCTACTCGTCAAAATTAACGTATAGTAAAAGTGTGAAACTATTATATATAATAATTATTTTATTCTTATTTAATATATATATATATATATATACTATACCTTGCAACAAAAATCAATTCTTTTTTACCCATTTTTTCACTTTATCTCTACTAGACTCTGACTGTTCTCCACTCATATCCTCTACAATATTTATATTCTTTGATTATCCACACTTCAAAATACTCAAAGTGACCTATTCTCTTCTCATTCCTTCTTCTCTTTCTGTGAAATTCACCATTTTGCGTGCTCGTTCTTACTATCTCTGTATCTCCTCTATGCTACTAAACTCTTTCAACCTTTGTTTCCCTTGATTACTTTCAGATATTTGCATCCTGTTCTGTCTGTTATAGTCTTACGCAGGAAACTTCCCTGTTAGGAAACGTTTTTGACATTTTGTTGCCGAAAATTGGTACTACTTGTTTTGACACTTCTTTGATTTTCTCTGGAATAATTACTGCTTTCAGCGGAAGAGGTCTTTAAGTGATCAGAGTGCATAATCGAGGTGACTCTCTCTGGCATGGAGGGGTAAATTCCATTTGCTTTCATTTTAACTAAAGTAATATGAAACTTTATTATCTCTTTCCTTAATGTAGTTATTTTGTTGTCAATGCATTTAACCCTTTAAGGCAAAATGCAAATTTATGAAATCCTTCAGGAATATTCTGAAATTGAAAAGGAATGATAATCATTAATCCGACCGCAAAATACTGCCACAGATATTTTTTTAATGATGATTTCCAAAACGTAATTTTTACAAAAAATGATGTTTTTGTCATATTAGCTGAACTATGCTGATGCTACCGAAAAAGCAATTTCAGCCCTATTGAAGATCCATAACCATCGATAGAAAAACTTTTCAAAAGAAAACATACAATGAGATAACATTTTCTGAAGTATAAGCATATAGTTCAAAATATTATTCCATCCTACAAAGAGGATAACGATTTTGGGATATAGATTTTTATTGTTTGCTTCCTTGTGCAAGCAATTATTTTTTTCAAATGAGATTAAAGAGTGGCCTTCATTTGATGGTTATTCTTTTATATTAGAAGATATCTCAGACTCTGGTATGGAGAGAGTTGGAAAATCAGTTGAAAAATACAGAGATAATAAACTATGATGATGAAAACAAATCCTAAGCTCTTTGTAATATAATTACTTTTTCACTTCTTCGTTCCACCATGGTATTGTCTCTTTCCTACAGTACTCTACCCATGCTTTTTACCGAAAGTTTTTTCTCTGCCACTCTTAATGACATCTGCAGTCTTTCGTTTTCCTTACTTCATTTCCTTCGGTTTCCTACATTTCCCGTTCATAAATATTCTATGATGGGCGGTTAAAGTTAGAGCCTCCGTTTCTTGTTCTTTCTAAACTTCTCCTCTCTGATCACTGCCCTCTTCTGCTCATTTACTCTTCCCTCTCCTCTTATCTTCATGTCCGCCCCACCAGTCTATGATCCGCATCCAAGGACACAACTCCCGTGATCACCTTTACATTCTTAACAATCCTTTTATTATCGGAGACTATCATGTAGTCTATCACCAATTTTTTGATCGAATTGGTTGCGTTACCCTGATTTCCATCTATCCTTCGTAAAGATTGTGAAGACTCTCTGTTGCTTAAAACCGTGTTCATCTATTTTTAGGCTTCTCACACAAAAAATCAATCAACCCTTCCCTGCAATGGTTTCTTGCATCATTCATCCAATGATTCCCAAACCTCCTCCTCCATATCTCTCTTTCTCTTTCCTACTATATAAAATATATATATATATACATATAATATATATTATATATTATATTAATATATATTATAATATATATTATATATATATATAAATATATATATTATTATATATAATATTATATAATATATATATATTATATAAATTATATAATATATTATCTAATATATAAATATATATATTTATTATATAACAATATATATATATATACTTAATAATATATCTATCTATATACTATATATATATATATATATATATATATATATGTTATATTTTGTGTTAAAATATTAAAAGTATATAAGAAAGTTTAAAATTAAATTAAAATGAAAAATTAAAATGAAAACATTCATTTACTGTGCGAGCACCAACTGTAAAAAAGGTATTTCACTTCGAACTGATCCAAAATATTAAAAAAGAAGAAAAGCAAAATTATTGCAACACAGAAGAAAATCTGTTGAGCAAATCAGATTAGGAGGAGTGGTGTATACAGGGCTTGCAAATGGAAAAAAAGTTAAAGAAAACCAAATATTAAGCTAATTAAGTGAAAATAGGAGATACTGCAAGCAAATATAAGTTATTAAAGAAAATCAAAGCAACGACAGAAGCTAAAAAATTGAATTTGCTAAAGTTATTGAGGAAATTGAGAAATAAAGCAAAGTTCATTATTGAACACAGAAGCCCAGAGGAAAAAATTAGTAACAACGAATACTCAAGAGCAAAAGATTCCACAAAAAAAAAGTATTGAGGTGGAATCCCAACAATTGATAAATTTTCTAGCATTTGTGTTGTGCAATAAATAAGGAAGCTACAGAAGAAACCATAAGAAAATTCAATTAACTCTGCAATAGCAAAGAATTCATGAGAGTTAAAATTCAGCAAGCAAATTTACTGATAGTAAAGCACCATTATAACTTTAGTAAGAACAGAAAACACCCCTAAGCTCATCTCTTCTGAGAGAAAAAAAAGTCTTATTCATCAGTATTTTATGGTTAGTTTGAAGTTTAAATTTGTTATTAAATAGCTGTTGTAAATGTTGAATGTATGTAAAAGTAACATTATGAATTTACAAAATATGCAAAATAAACATAATTTTAAGGATAAAAAAAGGTTTTTGACAAACAAAATTTATTTCAATTTATGTATAATTATATGTTATTTGTGTTTCTTAGTATATTATATTACATTTGTATTTTTTAGTACTTATCATTTGTACTTTTTTATATTTATATTTTGTTATATATATTTTTTCTTAGAACCTGTTCTAACTGAAATAAAATATCGTTACAAACAGAGTAATGATGTAATAATTTATATAAATATATATATATATATATATATATATATATATATATATATATATATATATATATATATATATATATATATATATATATATATATATATATATATATATATATATATTATATATATATATATATATTATATATATATATATATATATTATATATATATATATATTATATATATCATATATTATATATATATATATAATATAGAATAATATAGTATATATATATAAATAGTAAATAATATATATATATATATTATTAATATATATATAGTATATACTATATATATATTATTATATATATTATATATATATATTTTAACTATATACATATATATATATATATAGTATATATACTTATATATATAATATATATATATATATATATATATATATTATATATTATATATATATAATATATATATAGTATAATATTTAATATATAAATATATATAAATATATATTATATATTATATTATATATATATATATAGATATATATATAATATATATATAGATATAATATAAGTAAGAAAATTTCAGGGTGGTTTTCAAGTACAAGTACTTGTACTTGTACTGACTTAAGTACATTTTTTGAAGACTATGTACTTGTACTTGTACTTGCGTTTCTAAAACCACTGTACTTGTACTTTGTACTTGTACTTGAGTCTTTTGTACTTGGTACTTGTGCTTGGTACTTGCAAGTACTTTTGGCATTTTCAACTGCGAGATGCTTCTCTTATTTTTATCATTTTCTACGTATTGATATTATGTTTTTATAAAAGGTATTACTAATAACTTTCCATTTATGAATAGTAAAGATGTGATTATCATATATAATATAATATATATATATATAATATATTATATATACTATATATATATATATATATAAGATATATATAGATGCATAATATATATATATATATACGTATATATATATATATAACTATAAATAATATATAGATATTATATATATATATATATATAAAATATATATAAATATATGATATATATATATATCTATATATATAGTTATATATAATATATTATATATATTATTATAATAATATATATATATTTATAATATTATTATATATATATATATATAGCTAGTTATCAAGGGAAATAGTTAAAATTAATAGTAATATATAAATATATATACTATAGTATATATATATATATATATAGTATTATAATATAAATTATATATTATATATCTCATCATCATCATCATCCATCAAACACCTTTTTCCCCAAGGATGGGGGTAAGGTTGCGGTTAAGAGTGTACCAGAAAACAGAAAAGTAGCAGAAGGATATGACAAGCGAAAGAAGCCCAGCCTTACCTTCCTTTTATACCTATTAGTGGGAACTCCGCCGCACAGAAAAATCCACCCTATAGCTTTCAACCGGACCGCGACGGACCTCACATATGGCATTCTCGCCCATTATGGGTTCATCCTTTGGCCCAGGTGGCCACAACCATACACCCTCACAAAAACCCTGCCATTCACTCCTATTATGCACTTTTTTCTCGCCCCTGCCAAACTTCACATTTCACTCCTCCAGAGATTTATTTTTGCTGACTCAATCCACTTTTCTTCGCTCTCAGCCAGTCGTATTCCCAACACGACTCACCACTAACATCGCTGTAAACCAACCGATATCATCAAGTCTTTCCACATGACCAACCATCTAAACTACTTTCATTTTTCTCTCATTTATTCCCTTTTTTCTTCATACAAACTCAGTAATCGTTCGATTCCTCTTTTATCAGTTTCTTCCAACACATAACCCGCCAATAAAGATGTCTATCTGAAACACATATGTACTTTTAGATCTATACCTCTTATTCAGCCGTAGTCTTACTACTATACATTAACACAGGGTAACAACATACCATCACGCAGGACACTAGCGCACTCAAGACTTAGTCTCTTTAACACCATAGATTTAATTGCCACCAGGCCCGCCTTTCCTGCAATTCACAACTACCTACCTACACTCGGCATCATCCGTTGTCCTTTTCGTCCAAACATATATATTTTCTAAATATTTTAGGCTCAAGTTCACTTGTTCCAGCTGCCTCCACCATCTAGCATAGCTTCACACCGAGGATTCCACTCATAACCAACCATAACCTTTACTCTTATCTACGTTTACTTATCAAATCCATCCTTTTACACACCCTCCCAAATCTTCTACCATCTCTTCAAACTCTCTTCAGATTAACCTCACAAAACCATATTATATAAGGCCTAAAATATATTAGATAATATATATATTATATAATATATATTATATCTATATATATAATATATATATTATATATATATAATATATTATATATTATATATATTATTATAATATATATATTTATATATATATATATATATATATATATATATATAATATATATTATATTAAAAATATTTAATAATATATATATATATTATATATATATATATATATAGCTAATATATATAATATATATATATATGTAATATATATAATACATATATATAATTATAATATATTAATATATATATAGATATTATACTATATATAAAATTATATAATTATTAATATATATACTGTATATATATAATATATAAATAATATATAATATATAATATATATATATATATATATATATATATATATATATATATATACTTATATATATATATTGTATTTATATATATATATTATATATATATATATATAATATATATATATCATATATATATATATATAATTATTATATGTAAATATATATATATATAAATATATATATATATATTATATATATATATATATATATTATATATAATTATCTATATATATATAATATATATATATATCATATTAATATATATATATTATATATTATATCATAGTAAAAATATATATATGATTATATTATTAATATTATTATTTTAATATTATATATATATATATATATCCATATTATTATATATATATATATATAATATATATATAAATATATATATAAATATAATATTATGCAAGAGCATGATTCATTAGATCTTGGATAGTTGTATAACAAAAACGTTATTGGAGGATAGGTTCCGAGGATTGGAGAGAGGTCATATTAGTACCTTTATATAAGGGTAAGGAAAAGGGTAACTGAAAAAAGTATGTAGGGTAACTTACTAATTAGTTTATTGGCGTGTTGTAGGATGATATATGCTGGATATTTGGGACGAAAGAAGTGCGCCGAATGACTGAAGAACTAATTTGGGGAAGAATAAGGTGCGTTTAGAAGTGGTTAGAGGAAGGATGTTTGGATCAAATCTGTACATTGAAACAAATGATTGGAAAATGAGGAGGAGAAGAATAAATTGTATTTGGATTTATGGAGTGCAAACCGGCGGTATAATAGATTAGTTAGGGGAATCTATGCACGGTGTTATGCATATGTGGTGTTGTTGTAAGCTTACTGAATAAGAATTCAAAAAGGTATTATGGACGGTAGTGAAGCGTGTGTAAGAACAAATAGAGTCGAATGTGACATGTATTTTAATAATTGAATACGATGGGAGTGATCAGGACTGAGGATTATTCTCCTTGGCAACTCCAATCTGTATATGGATGAGATTAGAAGAATTAGAGGTAGGAGCGTGACAAGGGCTAGAGTATAGAATGATGAGAATGGATGAGAGTGGGAGGATTTATATGAGCGATGATTGAGGTTTTGTGGGCGAATCTGAAGAGAGTTTGAGAGGACTAGTAGAGGGATTTGGTAGGGTGTTGTAAAAGAATAGGTTTGAAAGTAAACGTAGATAATAAGAGTAAGGGTGAGTGTGGACAGACCTCAGTGTGAAGTTATAATAAGATTGGTTGAGACGCTGGAAAAAGGTCTGAATTAACTATTTTAGGATACTAGTTGAATGAAAAGCGAGAGGATGAGCGGAGATTAGTAGGAATAATGGGAATGGCACCAAGGTGAGCTGGTGGCCAGTTAAATCGTTGGTGGATGTAAAGGACTAAGTGCTGAGTGCGCAGGGTCTTTACTATGAGGTAGTTGTTACCCGGTTAATGTATAGTGTGGACTATTGTCTGGAATAAGAGGTATAGATCTAAATTACAATGTGTTCAAATGGACAATCTTAGTGGCGGTTAGGTGTGAAATGAATGATAAAAATGAGGAATGAACGTATTAGAGAGTTGGTTGGTGGGTTATTGGGGTAAATAGGAGAATAAATGAAAGTACGTTGAGATGGTTGGTCATATGAATGGATGGACGACAGACGGTCGGTGCTAAACGGATGCGATATAGTGGTAAGTGTATGGGAATTCCGACCGGATGGGAGACAAAGAAGAAAAACTGGGAATGAGTCAGAAAGGAAGCCGAAGGAGAGAAATGGAGTTGCAGCGGCGAGAAGAAAGGTGCATAACCAGGAGAGAATGGTGGGTTTTTGTGAGAAGGGATATGGTTGTAGCCCACCTGGCCAAGAGAATGAAACCCCACCATTTTGGCGAGAGGTCATAAGTTGAGGCTCGCGCCGGTCCGTGAAGCTCTAGTGGTCGGATTTTCTGACTGCGACGAGTCTCACTAATTGGTATAAAGGGAGCGGTAAGAGGCTGGGTTTTCTTTTCTACTTGCTTCATATCTATGCTTTTACTATTTTTATGGTTTCCGTTAATGTACGCACCTTGCTCAGCTTGCGCGGGAGATAAGATGCGGTGGTGATTTGATTGATGATTGATGATTGTGATGATGATTGATGATGATGATTGATGATGATTCAGAGATATTATGATGATGATGATGTTATATATAGTATATATATATAATATTAATTATATATATATATATTATATATATATATAAATATTATATATAATATATATATAGGTATATATATATATTTATATATATATATATATTTATAATAATATTATATAATATATATATATATATATTACTATAATATATCTTTATATATAATGAATATATATATATATATATAATTATTATATATATGCAAGTTTTTCATAAAGTACTTGTACTTGTACTTACTTGATACCATTTACTTGTACTTGTACTTGTACTTGAACAAATTCTAGAGTACTTGTACTATGTACTTGTACTTTTGAAAAATGTACTTGAACCAACCCTGATATAAGATATACTATAGGTATATATATATAATATAATTATATAAATAACTATATATATAATTATATATAATTATATATTATATATAATAAATATTATCAATATATATATATATATATATTATATATATAATATATATATATATATATATAATATATATATATATATAATATTATATATAACATCTATAATTACGTTCAGTAATATACTTCCTTCGATAATGAATCTATAAATCCTATGCCTTGCATGAAGGAATAGCCAATTTGATTACAATATATAAAAGAGGAAAAAAAGTTAATCCAAAATATAATTCACGTGAAACAACAGTATATAAAGGGAAAAATTATATATATAGTACTCATATTATATATATATATACTATTATATATATATATATATATATATATATAATTATATATAATATATATATCATATATTATATAATTATTTATATATAATTATATATATATATATATATATATATATATTATATATATATTATTAGATATATATATATTCATATTATATATAATATATAATTATATATTTACAGTGATGGGCACGGTTACATGAAAATTGTTGGGCGATACCGGTACATCGATACTTTGTAAATTCTCTTGGCCGATACCGTACTCGGTATTGAAAAAACAGTTGGGCGATTCCGGGTACTCGTATGGTAATCGCACGATACATCCGATACAATCGGTACATTTGAAGGAACATAAACAAAAAATTTTAAATAGTTTTTTCGAGAAATAGTTATACACATAATACATTCTATTACTGTTGAATATATAGTTTTTATGTCAACCCGGTGCTTCTTCATCTGTAACCTTTCCAGTTACTGTTCTTTGCGTGAGCAAGGTATGAATATCCAATAGCAACTCATGAGTTTAAAATGCCTGTCACAGTGAGCAAGATTCAAAAAATTTCCCAGAGTTATTTAATTCGGGACTACACCAGTTTTGTTAGATTAATTTTTTTTTGAATGTTCTTCGGAATCTTTAGGAACTAATGAATCACTTCAGGTCTACATTTACTCATTGTTAAAGTTAATTTGAAAAATAAAACTTAAAAAAGTATATAAATAAAAATTACAAAACAAACTTGAACAAGCCTAACTACTTCAAATCAACTGCATAAGATGGACTGCGAGTCTGAAAGTTCGAACGGGCATAAACTTTGAATGTTACGGATTGCAAGGAAATAAACATATGACACGTTCACGTTAAATATTTAAGCCTGCGTTTCAGAAGCCGAGTTGCCAGCCCGAGTGCAGCCCGCTGTGCAGAAATTCGACTCGGAAACGACTGTCGATTGAAAAAAAAATTACATTAACCATCAGAGAACAGGAAAATTGAGTACCTGGACAACGGCGACCGAGCGCACCCGTCGATCAGCGTGACAGATTTAACAATACTTTTACACTCGTATAGTGTTATCTATTTATATGAAAATAGATACGATATAGTTTAGTATCCTTAATTAAAAAAGTTAACTATAAGTATTAAAAAACTTTTGCGAGCGATTTCCGAACACATGTTTGTAAAGAAATTGTTGTAAGCAAAGTATCCCTCCGCAAGCCTCCCGTTTACTAATTCCGAAATCGAGGATTTAACCAACGGGCGCCTGACTGTTACGTTTACATGACGTAGAAGTGTGCGCAAAGGGCGCTGGAAACGATGCATGTGCGCCTGTGTGGCCCGCCCGGGCTGCATTCGGGCTTCTGGAAACGAAGCTATAGTATATTATTAGGAAACATATATATTATAATAATATATAATAGATATATAATAATATATACTATATATATATTATATTAATACAGTTATATATATATATATTATACATATTATATATAATATATATATATAGTTAAAATAATTATACATATATATTAATATAATATAAATAATATATATAATATTAATATATATATATAGTATATACTACTAAACTACATTATAGATATATTTACCAGTTGTCACCCACCACTCATGGCAGAACCCTCATTCAAGGAGGGGGAGTGTACACGCTCATAAGTCAACAACTAAAGCAAATTACGCAGATGAGACACAGCACGCAGGCTTTGAAGGGGGGAGATTAAATGTCAGACAGGAACACAGAAGAGAAAGAGAATTTCCACTGAGCAGATTGATGGCATGAAGAAACGAAGCACCGGCAGCAGTAGCCTGGAGCTACCATACATCAACACAAAACTCATGTGCAGACACAGCCACCCTAGTGCTACGATGGGAACGGACGTAACAAGTGAGGTGCTGAAGTGATACGCTTCCCTCAAAAGCCACCTGCCGCTGCAGACGGGTACCTAAGAAGAGATAGAAGCACCCAACAATCGCGCCGCAAAGAAGAGGGTCAAGTAACGGGAACAATAACAGAATAGTTTATATGCCTTTTGGCTTTGACTCGACCCTATCCAAAAGCCGGGTGAAAACAGAGCCCCCCCCCCCAGAATATGCGAGAGCAGTACTCATACAAGGGAGAATGAGTCTTTGCATTGCTAAAGCAAATTTGACGAAGTAAAAAAATGTCGCCTATTCTTTACAGAGTCCCCAGCTTCTTTGCAGTCTCCCTAGCAATTGTGATGTAACATTTTGTAGGACACTTCTGTGTCTATATTAAGCCAAAATGTTTTATATTGTCACAGGAAGGAGGACGAGTAGAACCCGTTGAAAGGAGAATAGACAATTTTGGATTTGTCTTAGGAGTAGGGAGATTTGTAGAGTTGAGTTTGTTTAAAGAATTTGATTTCACAAGCGTTCAGACGACCCCACCGGAAATTCTATCCAGGTCAGCGAAATAAAATCGAAAGATTAAGACGAGAGGCAATTCTAGAAGTAAAGAAGGAGCGAAATTGAAATGAGTTGAAGAAGAGTAGGGATTGCAGTCAATCGGCATTATGAGTGTCAATAGAGTGAGATGTGCAGGGAATCATAATAAAAAGTAGGAAAAATAG